>JARHVA010008394.1:155000-232500 GCA_037957365.1 Torreya grandis
CTACATACTTCAAACATACATGCCTATACATGTTCATGTAATTTTATATCATTGATCCAATTGAAAACCAAGTTATATGGTCATAAATTAGGCATACTTATACACACATTCAATAAAATAATTGTTTTTTATTTTTTTTGAGGTAGTTAGGTGAGTCACACATATGACTATCCATTTTTTCATTAGTTTTCAGGATGTATTTATGTGAAAAATTCATAAAAAAAGAATTCATTGAAGAAATATAAAAAAATATAGGTCACAAACTAGAAGATCTTATCTAAATTTTCCACAAAGGGTTTCAAAAGATATTAAATATTGATAAAAAAAATGGTGCACCACATGACCATCTATCTACTCTATTTTCTATAAAAAATAGGAGTTCCTCTTCAAACTTTAGATGTTTGACATAGTTACACTTAACCTTTTTTTTTAAAAAAATAGTGTTTTACAAACTAGACTTGAAATGCTACATTTCATATCTTACACCATCTTCAAATTTGGAGTGTAGATATCTCAAATTATCTATAAAATTTCAGATTTTTTAATTTTTAGGAAAAACATGTCCATGGGTAGGCCACTTTTTATCCCCCAACTTTGTGCACTTATCCTCTGTGTGTGTGTGTGTGTGTGTGTGTGTGTGTGTGTCCATATATGTATATGTATATGTGTATGTGTGTGTGTATGTATGTATCCATAAAATCCATAAAGGGATATAAAATAAGAACTTAATAAAATTTTGGGTGAATTTCATATATGTAAACAATGTCAATAATGTATACATTAACATATAGGCATACAAAAAATTACATCATCTAATAACATAAAAGAATCTTAGGTAAATGTCATATATGCATACATTTTTATTTAAGATTATAAAAAATAATATCATCTAATACATCCTATTCATCAAATAGTCTCCCTCTCTTTGCCTTCCTTGAAGAAGACACTCCTTAGGATGCCCTGCTTGTATATGGAGATCCCTCAGATGCCTTGGAGTCCTCCAAGGTCACACTATGGGTTCTACAATCATAGCATACCTATAGCTGAACCTATTCAAATACAAATATTATTAGATGATTTACATACTATACATGCAACAAAGTTCATAGATTATTTTTAAACTAGAACATAAATATAATTTAAACATGCACTTATTATAATCTTCTGATCATGATAAATCTATGTTGACACTCAACAGGGTCAGTGGTAAGTCGAGGAACACAAATATGCATGTGAAATGGGGATAAAACATGAAAAGTTACCATACTAATCATATGAATGGGATGATTATATGTCATTGGATAACTATGCATAAAAAACACATTCACATAATTTATATTTTTTTAACTTTCTAGTAAGAATATTAAAACAAAACTATTTTAACAATTCAAAATTACGATTTACCAAGTACCTGGGTAAGTATGTATAGATGACATTGCAACAATAATGCCTATGTATGTTTCAGCTCATATAGATGGAGGAATTTCCACATGGGTCATCAACTAACAAAATAACCTTGCTTATTTTTGTAGAAAATATTTAAGATATATTAAAAATTTATCTCCTTTATTAAACCCATAACCATTTAAAATAAATTTCAAAACCCTTTTCTCTCTATAAAAACCCAAAAACAATTTAGCTAAAAAATAATTCATGGTGATGAAATACATAATATTTATATGAGTTTTCACTTGCTTAATGAAATGTAAATGATGTAATTTTAGGACTCAAGATAATAATTTTCCCTAGCCACATCAATTCATGTCTTATACTTAAAATTTTATCACTCTTAACCTTTGAAACTCTACTCACTTTCTTGATTTATTCCTTTTCCCATATACATGCACTGTGCACTTGTGTGTTTCTAAAATTTTCTATCTCAAGTTAGCACCCTATTGGAATGGATGTAGAAACATAAAGAGAGTAAAAAATATAAAAAAATAAGCATAAAATTGGGGTAAAAAAAGTTAAAGGGGCCTAGGAATAAAATAGACCAAGTGCATACTATTTAATAGTAGTGTACTTGAATTTTAAAATCCTTGATAGATAAATTTAACTTAAGATATTGCATATCATGCATGATTCACAAAAGGGATCTAACTTAAGGATTTAGAAGATAATTAGTGGTACTATAGGTCGTAATGAAAATATTGAGTACTTAAGAAACACTATGGATAAGATATGATAATCAAGAAACTTTTGAAGAATTAAAATAAGTTTGAGAGGGTGAATGAACACCACCAATATGAAATAAAAATAAATGGCAGGAAAAAAATATATTTTGAACAAAAAAAAGGGATATATACATCATTAGACATTGAAGGATACTATCTAGAAGGTTGGTCATTATTAAAAGCATTCAAAGATACATTATTCACCCTATATGGTATATATTCAATTAAGGGTTCTTAAGTTATGTATTTTCTCTCTATATCTTTCAACACATCTCACACATATAATTTTCATTCACATATCACTATCATTCAAATTTTAATTTGAACATGTATGATTGTTAGTCAAGAGAATAGATCTATATAAATAAAAAAATGTACGCAAAGTATATTATGAACTCAAAATTACCTTTATATATGTGAACATTGGCTTAGTAACATCAACATATCCACTAGTAGATGGCCCAAAAACTAGTAGTCCATATGTAAACATCAATTGAGCTAGAAATGTAGTAATGGATCATGAAGATGATGGCACCGTCTCCTCCTATAACATAAAAATTGCATTTATATATTATTTAATTTATATGTAAATCAATTTTTAGATTTTAAATAAAAATTTAACATGTTAAATGTAAAATATACTTGCATATGTGTATAGATAGATGTTTGCACATTAAATGTATGTGCCAAAAAATCATCACTCAAAATTATATTATCTAAGGCCTTAGAAGCACCATCATTATCATCTAAAGGTCTAGTCCATATAGCACCACAACATCTACAATGGTGAGGTTAGGTATGAACACTAGGTGGATTATCTCTAACATCAATATGAGAAAGCCTAGTCATACACTAAAATAATGTGCCAGTAAACACACTAAGAGCATGCAAATTGTCAATCTCTATGACCTCCTTCACCATAAAGGGGATCTTGGGATACAATGTATTTTGAGTAGGTACCCTTATAGTCTAATTAGGAGCATGTTGTGCACATCATCTATCCTGCATCAAAACTTTATCTCAACTTGAAACTCTAAGAAGTCAAAATAGTTTGGAATCTCATTGAGGAAAAACTCATAGTAGAGATTCCTCAAAAACTGCAATGGAATCTCATGGTTATTACATAATGTGTAATCAAACACAATCCACCATTGAGCCCAAAAATTATTTCTAATCAAATTGTGTTGGCATATATGGATTAGGAATGATTTTTTGGATAGTGAAAAGGGTGCATTAATTTTTGGGTTGGTGAATAAGTCACAAATTAGGTCTCTTGATATTTTTTTTATCCTTCACATCATGTGTTAACAATTTTTAGGCATAATAATCCCTAAATTTATCCCTATATGATTCCTATCTATCAATTTGACTTGTTATCAAGTCAAATTGACCTAATACTAAATCTAAAGTATCAACCAAATAGGTACAGTGGGTGTTGGTTAAAGTGGAGTCCCTCATTCTCCTAATTATTTATTCAATTTCTATTTTATTTTCCTCTGTGTGTTATTAAAATCATCATGATTTCCTAGTTGGTCTTGTGGAAATATAGAAGATATAAGAGAGCTAGGAGGGTTAAGAGGAGGGTTAGGTTGAAGGTTAGGGTGTTATCCTCTTGCAGTTGAATGATATGTTAAAAAATGGGGGTTTTAACAATAAAACAATGCAAATAATTTTTTTTGTTAAAATCTAGTGTTAATAGGTTTGGTTTTCAATTGCTTACCTCTCCTTCATGGTGTCATTGTTGATTTGTTGATGTAATGGGAGATTGTATCATGTTTTATCCTCCTACAAGTAGAACTTGATCATGGTTCAACTAGAAAAGGGTAGAACATTAAAAGAAATGAGTGAGAATGATAAAAAAACTAGTTTGGGATCTTTTTATGTTTTGTTTATATGTTGGCATAACATGTATATGTTATAATGTGTACACCTTATGCCAAAATAGAGTAACACGTACACATTATAACACATCCAAGTTATGTTAACATAGCATAATGCGTACACATTATGACTTGGTATTTCTGAACCTAAATTGACATAAAGCATACACGTTAAGGCTAATTTCTATGGAATTATCCCTCAAATCCATGAACTTACCCAATATAAGAATCATTTACAAAAAAATATTTGGTGTTAGTGCAATTTACAAAAGATGGGTTCCTAAAAGAAACATATAACAAGCTAAAGTACAAAATATTGGTATTTTTAGTAATCTACAATGAAGATTTTTCAAATAAATAATTCAATATAAATTTGTTAATTTTTTTGATATTTCACCCATATTCAATGTTTTAGAATTGAAAAAATATCATAAAGGTCACATACTTGAAGAAGATGAAAACAAAACTTGTATATTTTCAACCAATTACTAAGAATGAACATTTCAACATTGAAGAGGCCTTGGAGGGATGAAATGGAAATAAGACTTTAGTAAATAAGACAATAGATATCATATGGTTAGAAGGAAATGAAAAGGAAAATAATATTATTCATGAGTTTTAGGGGTAGAACTTGGTTAGGTTGGTCAACCATGTTTATCATTATATGAACTTTAACTATGATTATCATGTTTAAAATAATATTTTGAGGGATTTTTATATAAGAACGGTCATGGATATCTAGGTAATCTTACATTTGTGTACATTTTATTCTTACTTGCTTTCGAGTTTGATTTGTTTCATAGTGTCTAGGATGAATATATCATGTTAGGTTGGTGAAATAAAGGCTTTCCACAATTATTTTTTTCATAGATATAGCAATGTTGCACAACTAGCTAAAAATTCTTTTATGTAAAACTTAGTTCATAAGTAGTGCAATTTTTTAATCTATTTTGGGTCCTTCATGAACTTTGTCTTTTCCAATCTTCTATTAAAGTTAAATGTTATATTATTTAAATTTATAAATTTTAAATTCAAATTTAAATGATGCATAACAATTTCTTTGCTCTTGTTTTAGTACCCTTATGTTTTGTAGGTTACAAATCTTGCACTAATGGATAGTTTTGTTGTGTAATGAAACCTGGAGTAATCGTTACATGCACATTTGGTTCTAAATGATTATTAGATTTAACCAATATTTTATTAACTCTTGAGCTAATGAATGTGTGAGTAATCATGATCTATGGGTTGGTTAATGTGCAAGCAATTGACTAATGTTTGTATTTTTAAGATAGTGAAAAACTAAGCAAGAAAGGATCAACATGTAAACACTTTTGTAGCCACTTGTTGATTGATTCTAAATTAATATTGGAATGCATGCATATTTAATGTTGAACTAGAAAATTTTATAACCTTATACCATCGTGTTAGCATCTTTTTTGGTACAATACATTCAACCTTTTTTATGTAAGGATGTGGATAAACATTTATTAGTTAGTTCTCTAAAGGTGGTAGAGCTTATTTTTAAGTTATATCCTTTTCTTAGTTGAGTTTGGTATGAGTAACGAGTAAAATATTATGAGGCTGATACTAAGTCACAATATGCGTTAAGAGTGAATTAGGGGTGATTAGAAAAGCAAATATCGTGCTGACCAATGTATTTATTGTAAGAAAAAAAAATTAATCAAAATCCATTGATATGTTTTATTCTATTTCTAGATATTAATGAAATATAATTTTTTGGAAAATAATTTAAAACTTTCATATTTTTTTTGTGTACTATAATAACCCATAAATGTTTGACTTCTCAAATGAGCAGTTGAACATCCTTGAATAATTCAATATATTTGAGTAAGTTTTATTCTAAATTTCAAGAGTTAAAATATATATTTTATGCTCATATAATATGTTTACAATATGTAGAGTGAATCATAACACTATTATTTTTTACAATTTTTAAAATTATGACTTACTGATTGTCTCGTGATATTTCTATTAATTATTCTATTTTATTTTTATTTAATTTATTTTGTCTTAAATTTCATATATATATATATATATATATAAAATTTAGGCACCATACCATGGATTGTGATTGAATAAAATGTGGTTATTACTTATTTGAATAAATATGAAGTGCTTTGAGAAAGAAATGGTATTATTTATTTTAGTGACAAAGAATGTGGGGAAACTCTCATGCATAAGTATTCCTTCACATATAAATGGTATATCTCTCTACGTTGGTTGTGCCAACAAATGCGTTAATCTTAGTCTTAAGGAGTGATTCCTTTAGTGACCCGTCTAATCTTCCTGTTACATGTTACACTTGTTCCTATATGAAATGTCCCTATTATAACAAGTAATGTTTTAGTGTTGAATGAAATGTCCTTTTCATTGTTATACAACTGTATTAAACTTGAATCCCATGCCTTTAATTTTAAGTGTTCATATCCTCATACTGATCTGATATTATAGTCTTGTAATGTCTAATGAAAATCAATTTCGTAATGTAAGATTTATGCTTTAATTTTAAAACAATGAGCTAAGAAAATAATTTACTTTTATATTATAATTTTATTTACATGCTCATAGTTCATATTTTTCCATACTCTCCTTAATGTGGACTAACCACTCAAAATTTTCCATGCATCCATATGAAACAAACATTAGCATTAATATTTCTTTTGAAAAATGATAATATTTTCAATCATTTATGACTTCGCTAAAATAGTATCTTTGAGTGGATAATATTGTCATTATTATTTGTTTAGTTCACTTTTATAATACTAAAATAAATAGATATCACTTAGTCTATTTTTTGAATTTTTGCTATCACAATTCCAAAATATTTATCTAAAATAAAAGACACAATCCTAGAAAAAAGTATCCATATTTAGTATTGCCCACATGCAATAACGCATAATGAATTAGCTACCTATCTATTGATATATATTTTAGCATTTAATCATGGATTTTCCTAGAATCTTAAAGAGTAACATTGAATGGATAATAGGGAATAAATATATACGACCACCATTGTGTTTCATTTTGAAAAACTAATCTTGACTTAAAAACATCAATTTCTTCTAATTTTGTCATTAAAATATCTCTATGGGATCTGAAAGCTTCATCCATCAGCTGACTCCGTATATAAAATAATTGATTGTATAAAATGAAATGGGTAAAATGACTAAACATAAATAATTTTTTTTGACAAATACATCCTTCTATGCAATTTAATATCTTATTAACACTCTAAAAAGAGTGGCGAATATAAAAATATCATTAATCTGGAAAACAACAATTATATGAAATAAAAATAGAGCAACAGTGAAAAATAAAAACATAGTAGCAAGAATATATTCTATGCAACTGAGTTATAAAAATAGAGCATAAGTAAAACAAAATAGTAACTATTACAATAAAAGTTTAGAATGGAATTTTGCATACAAAAGTATATTTTCATCAATATAATTTACATTATGTGTATTTTTTATTATGTTTCTCTTTTATATTTTAAATAATTTTATTTTTATATATAATAATATCTTCAAGGACAAACATAGTACATATTACTGATATTTATAACAAATTGGTATTAGAGCCTAATTTTTTTTTATCTGTTTGATTATGTCTACCATAAGTAACAACCCATGATAAAAACCACCAATGTCTGATAGAAAAAAATTATGATGTCAGTGCATCAAAATGCATACAATATTTTAATCTTTTGAGTTGTGGGAGTTATTTGAATGAGTATATAGAGATAAGTTAACCAGGTTGCACTTAACGTACTCACATAAGCATAAAGAATCCAGTTAAATGGAAATGGGAAGAAAGATACAATTTTTTTGAGTTGCATTAAATTGGACTTGAGTGATTCCATCTTCATGATGATAGAAACAACTACTAAATCCAAGAAAGAATGGGATATCTTGTAAAATGCATAACAAGGGAATGATAAGGTGAAGCTAAATAAGTTATAATTATTAAAGAGACGTTTTTCAACCTTGAAAATGAGGGAATTTGAGTCCATTAATAACTTCTTTAATATAATTTTGAGTATAGATAATTAAATCAAGACCAATGGAAATACTATACATGACCATAGGATAATAGAGAAGGTCCTAAGGAGTCTTCCTATGAGGTTTGATCTTATTTTGGTAAAAATAAAAGAGTCCAAACACTTAAAACAAATGATTTTTGATGAGTTGATTGGTTCATTGTAAACCCATGAACAAAGGCTAAATAGGATTGCCAACTCTTATTTTTGAACAAGTTTTCAAATCCCATGTAGTTGTGATAGTTAGGGGGAGAGGAGCCAACAAGAAAGGAAGAGGTAGATATTGCAATAGTCATAGATAGAAATATTGGCATTATGCAAGTGACTGTAGTAAATAATAATATGATATATATAGATAAAAATAAAATTACTATAAATAAAAGGAAGCTAGAAATGATAGGAATGAAAAGGGTGAAATTTTATTTATCAATTATAATATAGTTGAGTAAAGAAATAAATATGGCATCTAGATAGTGGTTTTAGTAACCACATGAGTGGGAACAAGGAAATTTTTAATAGGATATATAACTTAGTAAAATATGAAGTTAAAATGGGAAACAATGACAAAGTCCTTATTATAGGGGAATGAATTATATCCATTTGTGCTAAGCAAGGTAACAAGAAGAATATTTGAGATGTCCAATATGTTCTAAGGTTGAAAAATAACCTCATTAGTATTGGGAAATTAGTCCAAAAGAAATATAAGATAAAATTTGAGAATGGAATATCATAATGTTTGATAAAAATGAATAGTAATAGGCAAATAGAAACTTTTGAAATGACAAAGAATAGAATGTTTATATTAAGAATGAAAAATGAGTTATCTATAAAATTTTAAAATAATTGTAGTAGATCAATCTAATATGTGACACTCATATATTATCACTTGAGTTTTAGTGACATCAATATTATTTATAAGTAACATATGGTAAGAAGAATACCTCTCATTTAATAACCCATTAAAGTTTGTGAGGGGTGCATATTAGGGAAGCAAAATATAAATGTTTTTTAATAATGTAAGTAAAAAAGAGTAAATGCTCCACTTGAGTTCATTCAATCAGCTTTATGTGGTCCCATGAAAACCCTATCTTTAGCCAAAAGTAAATATTTCATAGAATTCATAAATGATTTTAGTAGGAAGACAAAGGGTCTATTTATTAAAGCACATATATGAGCAATTTGATATCTTTAAGTAATTTAAGGCCATGGTTAAAAAATAGATATTTCACTAAAAATATATCCTAAGATCAGATAAAGTGGGAGAATACATTTTAAATGAGTTTCTAAACTTCTATAAGGAGTATGGGATCAAGAAACAATTTACTACAAATTACACACCACACCAAAATAGTGTATTAAAATTTAAGAATATTAATATTCAAGAGATTGCAAGAAGCATGAAAAATGCCAAGGGATTGTCTAGTGAATATCAAGCTGAATCAAAGGTAATAATAGTTTATTTGTTACATAAATGTCTAACAAAAAGTTTTTGTAACATAATTACTGAATAGGCATGGAGTAATATAAATCCCAATGTCGAAAACTTAAGTTTTTTTTTGATATTTTGCATGTGAACATACACCTAAGAAAATAATAATGAAATAGGATGACAAAGGAAAAAATCATCCTCATAAGATATAGTGAGAAACCAAAAGCTTATAAGGTGTACAATCTAGTAACAAATGAATTAGAAAATAGTATAGATGTTGAATTAATAGGAGATACAACATGAGATGATAAATATGAACAACAATAATAACTGATAAAGATTAGTGGATTGATAGTTTAAATTGAATGATCAAGTGGTACATCCAATTCTACACCTAGTTGGAATCCTAGCTCACAAAAGAATGATTCCTTCAAGTAATAAAAACTAAACTGGACACAATGTGTAGCTAAAGGTATTCCTTTATCATCTTTCAACTTGAGAGGAATGATTGCTTCATGACATTCAAGGTAAAAAATTAGGTTAAACAAGGATCCTACAAAAGATATGTGAGCAATCAAGCCACAAATATGATTATAATGACACTATTACTTTGTTTTCATAATTTGATCCTATTCACTTTGAAAAATTAATTAAGGAAAGTAAATGGTGTGAATCCATGTATGAGTAAATGCAATAGGTTGATAAAAATGAAACATGGAAGTTATTAAACCTTCTAGTAGGAAAGGAGGTTAATGGTGTCAAGTGGGTTTTAAATTTCAAAACCAATATAGAAGGTAAGTTTGAGAGACATAAGGCAAGGTTAGTTGTCAAAGGGTACAAGTAATGGACTTGCTGAGATTACAATGAAGCATTTACTCTTATAGCAAGGATGGAAACTATGGTAACTATCATAGCACTATAACTCAACATGAGTCAAAGGTGTATTAGATGAATGTCAAATCAACCTTACTAAATGAACTATTAGAATAAGAAGAAGTGTACATGGCACAACCAAATGGCTAAAAAAATTTAGGTCATGAGAACAAGCTGTAGAAGCTAATAAGATATTTTTATGGGTTCAAGAAAGGACCAAGGGTATGGTATAACTACATAGACTCATATTTACTAAGAAATGGATTTAGTGAGAGTGAAAGCAAACTAACTCTGTACATCAAGGAAAATAATCAAGGTGAAAGTTTAATTGTTTTATTATATGTAGATGATTTAATTTTTATTGGAAATGAAAATATTTCAATAGAAGAGTTAAAAATAATAATCAAAAAACAATTTGAGATGTCAAAAAATAAAATTTGAAGTATTTTTTTGGCATTGAGGTAAATAAGCAGATGATGGTATTTTAATATCTAAAGCAAGCATGCCAAAAAAATATTTAAATATATTTAGAATTTTGAATAGAAAATGCATCAACACCAATATCAATAGCTTTGACATTAAACAATTAATATTGTAGCACCAACATGGATCCAACACTATATAAGATCTCGGTAGGAAGTTTAATGTATTTGACAAGAAAAATACCCAATATCATGTATGCAGTTAGTTCGATATCTAGATTTATGGAGACTCCAAAAGAAACAAAACTAGCAAGAAATAAAAAGGATCATAGTGTAAGTTAATATCACAAAAGGCCATGGAACTTTTTATTATGCATCAAATGATTTTTAATTATTTATATATAGATAGTGATTGGGTAAGTAGTGCTGACGACTTAAAAATCAAATCTAAATATGTTTAATATTGGATTAAGATCCATTTCATGGGCTTCAAAAAATCAATGCATTGTTTCATTGTCCACAACTAAAAAAAAGTTTATTGACATAAATTTAATAGCGTGTCAAGCTATATGAAATAGAAGATTCCTATTAGATTTGAATGAGGATAAAAATAAGTAACCAAAATATTTTATGATAATGTATTTTATATAGATCTATCTAAGAATATATTTTTCCACAGAAGGAGCAAGAACATAACAATTAAGTATCACTTCATAAGAGAAATGGTGGAAAATGGATATATTAGACTTAAGTTTTGTAAGTCAAAATGACAATTCATAGATTTATTCACTAAGCCAAAATCAAAATAAAATTGTGAATATTTTAGACGTAATTTAGTCATCATTAATATTGTGTCAGTGCCTAAGTAATATATTGATAGTCAAGATTAAGGGGGAATGTTAGAAGAGTATTCTTGACTTACATTAAAATATTCTAATTTTATGATTTTGAAATATGTATGAGATCTGAAAAATCATCTGTGAGCTTAATTCATCTACAAAATTAAATTTTAATCATATAAAATTAAATAGGTTAAATGACTAAAAGACAACCCATATTTTTTATAAATACATCCTTAGAGAAAATTAAATATCATAGTAACAATTATCTTTAAAAGAGCAACATTCTAAAAAAACATCAATACTCTGAAAAAGAGCAATAATCTAGAAAATAATAACAAAACAAAATAATAGAACTATATGAAATAAAAGTAAAGAAACACATAAAAATATGAAAGTAGTAAGAATAAATTGTAGATTGTTGCGTTATAAAATTAGATCACAGGTGAAACAAAACAACAATGGTTATAAGGAGAATTTAAAATAAAATTTTATATACTAAAATCTATTTTTATAAATATACTTTAATGTTTAGATATATTTGGTTATGTATCTTATATATTGGCAATAATATTATTTTTTTATATAACACTATCTTCAATGAAAACAGAGCACATACTATTGATATTTCTAACATTACATCCCTTGAAACTATTACAAATAGATTTCCGCCAATCAAATCTCATTTTATATAGTAAGAAATAGATAAATTGAATTCATTAAGTATGGAAAAAGAGAAGAAAATTTAAAAAAAAAAAACATTTGGTTGCAAGGAAGGCACGTGGAGACATGAATGTTTCCTCCATCCTTTGAGCCATCCAGAAAAAAAAAACATATTGACCAACCTCTCTCATCCATAAACATCTCATAAACTGGAAATATGATAACAATGCCAAGGTCAACAAAGATAAACAGAAAATAGATTTAAAATTATGCATCCATAGAACAAAGCTTTTCAATCCAATAAATATAAAAAGTATTTAGTTGAATTGAGAGGTGTATTGTAATTTTTGTGAAGCTATTGGGAAGGATGGACGATTTTGAAAAGGCTTTAAAAAAAAGACTTGTGCTAAAACTCCTCTTTTTCCTAGTATTCGAAAGGTATATACATTGGTTCTTTGATAAATTCAACTCATGTATCATTTCAATCGATCTCTAATTCTAATAGGCCTACCAATGGATAGAAATACATTAGAATTTAGGAAAGACTTCCCCTTTGGCATCAAGATCATTTTATAGAAGATAAGCCTCTAAGGATTTTTTATGGTTAACCAAAGGAGATTGAGGTTGAGGTTGAGTTTAGAAAGGAACATCTATTGTCTGAAGGATGGGATAATCAGAGAAACTATGGAAATTGTTTCCACTTTTACTTGGGCTAGTGGTTCTCCCATTTTTGTAGTTGGGGAAGCAATGGATACACAACTCATTCAATAAGAGAGAAAATGCTCTTTAGTGGTTAAATGTTGGTGCACATTTCATGATGTAAAATATGTAATCTCATTCACATTTTTAGTACTTGAAATAACCTTGTACGATTGAGAATTACCAATTTTATTATTTAATTAAATAATTTAAAAAATGAAAATATTAGTGTTTAGTAGTACAATGTATTAAAAATATTTTATTATTATGAATCTGGTAATTTGTATTTGTTTGATTCCTAAATGAAGTCGGGGATAGTCATATTGCAATCAAATATGCCATGTAGTTTCATTTGTTTCTTGGTAACTAATAAACATTAATATTTATATTCATTTCAATTAAAATTGATCTTTTATTTTGTAGGTGAGATTAACAAATTTATGTATGCATTTCAAAATTCAAATATATATTTTTTTAAACCAACTTGGATGTGAAATTTTAACATTATTTAAGGGTTAATGTCTTTTTTTTGTAGGGTTGGTGTCACGACTCTATTAACATTTAATATGCATTACCTATTTTCCCATTAAATTACATTCTTACCATTTAAGGTAAAATTATTTTGGGCCTAAATTATTTTTCTATTATGGAAAAATAAATGGATAGATCTGTTAGGGTTAATATATAAAGGAGTGATGGAATAGAAGCCTCACCACTAGCTGGTGAAGATACAATGCACAAGTTGGAGGATGACAACATGGATGAAAGTAATGCACCATTGATGAATTGGGATAAAGAGTCTAGCCTAGTCAGAATAACCAAGATGGGGGAGGATAGCATTATACTTGATCTTCATATGAAACTAGAGAAGAGAGGAAGTTTATTGGCTGAAGGTAGGGGTAAAATGGATTCAGAGGTTTCAGCATCTAGTGTTATGAAGTAGGGTGATGGATAGAAAGGTGGGTATAATTAAGATCATTCAATAGGGGCAAAGGCAAGGGATGCACAAAATCCCTCATATGCTAAATTTGTTTCAAATAAAAGGGTAGAATAAGCATTTAGTTCCTGCTTAAAAAAATCCATTAATCCTTTTTGAAGAGGAGGAGCTTGATGTGCTTTTAGAGAGGGAAGATTGGATCTCTTACAAATGTTTGATTTTTAAATTTAACACTTTCTATCCTAGTCTTCCAAATCTCCACAAATGGATTTATAGTGATAGACAAGCCTTAGCAGAAGGTAAGATTAAAATATGTCCTTGTGTTTAAGGGATTTATATAGTGTTTTTTTATTTTGTTAAAGATAGGGATGTTATTGTTAATAAATATTATTGGGGTTGGGAGCATCACATGATTTTGGCAAAGCCCTGGCATCCAAATTTCAATCCTCATATATAAAATTTTAACACAAAACTAATTTGGATTTGGTTGCCAAACTTGCCACTTCAGTTTTGGGACATTATTATTTTACTAGTCATAGAAAACTCTATGGATGAATTTTGGTGGGTGGATCTCATTAGAGATTAAATTGATCATTCCACTTATGCTTTAATTCTAGTTAATGTAAACATTACTAAGGTCTCCCTACACAAATGGATTTGAAATTTAAGGATAGAACCTTGGTACAACCTTTAGACTATGAAGGTTTACTTTTTAGATTGCGTAAATGCTTTCAAATGGGCCTTTTAATTAATGAATTCCTGAGTATTAAAATAAAAATGATAATACAAGGTGGAAGGATGTTATATTAGAACGTATTATGGTTCAAGCTCTCACGAAGAGTGAGGATGAGAGTGAAGACTTATAATCGATAATGTCAACATCCATGGAAAAGAAAGGGGGAAATGAGATAAAGGAGGAGGTTCCAAAAATGATGTGAATTGTGGAAAAAAGAAATCAAATGGAGAGTGTAACACATGAATCCAATTTAAAATAAATAGTAGAAATAATAATTTTAAAGGAAATGCAGCAGAAGAAAAATATTGCTCAAAGCTCTTTGATGAACTCCCAACCTTTAGATTCATTTGAAATATCTACTCCCATTTTTATGGATTTTGGTGATGCAGAAGATTGAACTATGGTGATCAAAAAAAAGAGAGGAAGAGTTGTTAAGAATGAGTTGTAACCACTGAATATGACCCTCAGAACTCAAAAATAAAATGATATGTGAGGGTCATAGTTTTCTTTTGTGTTTTGTCATAACATATCTACAACTAGTTTATTTTTCAATTGGAAGAGGAGCCTCATTGAACTATAATTTTGTTTATCATTTTCTCCTTTATAAAAGGGTGGGATGCTTTCAAAACCCTGACCTTTACTAAAAATTTAAAAAACATAATTTTTGGGCCCTCTAACACACTTAAGGCCACATTTTAGCTGAAACATGTCAATGTAGAAGGTACATATTTGGTACCGGTGATCAAATATGAATGGATTGTAGTAAATTATTTTTGGGTATTTACAAGAAATTAAAATCCCATTTGCAAGTAAATTATTTTTAGGTATTTGTAGAAATTGATTTTAAGGTATTCACTGTAAATTAGAATCTTATCGCTGTGTAAATTATTTTTAAGTATTCATTATAAATTTTAAATTACCTAATTTTTGAATTCACATAAATTATTTGGAATAACAAAATTACAATTAGTTGGTAAATAGAGTCCATAAAAAGTTGGAATATTATTAATTATCACAAACACTAGACATGATGTTTTATAAAAACATATTAAATGTTCTTTATTTATTTTTTTAAAAATGAAAATTTTCTTGTAATTAAATTAAGTGATGTGTGTATTATAAGGATTCATACTTCTTAGTTTCATGTATATTAAGTTAAATAAGGTGGAATATTATGATTTATAGTTTTTAAAGGTTATAAATTTTGAGATAGAATATAATGCATGCAGTAATAAAAAAAAGTATATAAAAAATTCAATACATAAGATAACATGCATACACTAATAAAAAGACTATATAAAAAATTCAATACATAGGATAACATGTGTGGTAATAAAAAAAGACTATAAAAAAATTTAATACATATGATAAAATAAAAATTATACAAGAAAAATAAATTATTTCACTAATGCTTATTAATGTTAACCATTGTAAAAAATTAAGGTAAAATTTTTTGCAATATAAATTTTAAAGGTTGTAAATTTTGTGATAGAATATAGTGTGTATAATAATAAAAGAGACTATATAAAATATTCAATACATAATATAACATGCATGAAGTAATAAATAATATTATATAAAAAATTCATTACATAGATAACATGCATGCTAATTATTTAATACATAAGATAACATAAAAATTATACAAGAAAGAGAAATTATTTGACTAAAGTTTATTGATTTAACCATGGTAAAAATATAAATGTCATTAATTATTTAAATATTGATTTGAAATATATTGTTGGGATGGCTCAGGCAAGATTAAATTTTGAAAATAAAGAGAAGTGAAGAGAATATTATATACAATATCATAAATGAAGAGAAGAATAAATGACAAATGTATAAATAGAAGAACAAAGAAAAATTTGAAATTATATTGATAGACAAATATTTATAGAACATAGGACTAAATTGACAATTGAAGAATTGGAAGGATGAAAATGGAAAACGTGTTGTTAAGATGAAAATGATTCATGAACAAACATCACAAGATGAAAAATATGGTGTTGAGATGAGATTATAAATACATGTGCATTCAAATCAACTGACTCAGGTAGAAATAAAATATAAACAATAAATTCATCGTGAAACATCTCAATGACATCTAATGAGCACTAATGTTGACATGAATTTTGAAGAAGTAAATTCAATATTGATAGATCATGTCTTTAAAAAAATACATAATGCACCTCAAGACACAATGTATGTTGATGTTGAAATTAATGTGAATAATAATTATATACATGAGGAGGCAAGATTTTAAAAAAATAGAATAAGAAGATGAATGCAAAATAATGATTTAGATGAGTAGTCAACATCAAAACCTAAAAGAATAAGGAAAATGTAAGATTCTAAAATTGAAATAGAAAAAAATATAATTAATCCCAATTGAATGCTTGAGAGATATATTAATATGTTTAAGATGATTTTTTGACATGGTTTAGATAAAAAATATTCACCAAACATGTTTTATATTTTTCAATAAAGTTATATTGGAATAAATGTTTCTAGAACACCTAAAGGCCCCATATGTAATAAATGTCAACAAGAGAAAGGTTATTATAAATTTCAAACATCAAATAATATGGATCCTAGAACATAAGCATGGAAACTTAAACAGATTGAATAAATTTTAATAGTGCATGTCAACCCAATATTACAATTCAGATATGCAAATTATAAAACTAATGAAAAATAATTTTATTCTATTGCTCATGCATGGAATCGCTGAGAAGATCCACACCAATGAAAAATATAGGTATGTTATCAATCCTCACCTAATCTATGTTTTATATAATATTTATTTTCTTAATGTAACTAACAAATCATGAATTTTAGGCATTACAAATTTTATGCAACATCAATATCTTAGAAATACAATAAAACTTACATAGGTGGATATGGAGCGTGACTATGGAAATCTACTCAATTATGTATAATGACATACAATGTATAGAGAGGGTGCCTTCCTATGTAATAAAATAGGGAAAATAGTTTTTACATAAGATATTCAATCATTTAAATAGTTGTATAAAGACTATGCATAATATTTATGTAAGAACTAACAATAAGTTGTTATTCCTTATAGGTGTGGCTCACCATGGAAATTAAATATTGATGGATCATAAATTATATCAAGACTCAGAGATGGGAAATATAAATTTTGAAATTGAAATAAATGATGATAGAGTAATACACAAAATCTCTATATTTTACAATTGTGGAAAGTAAACCTAGATTGGAAACTTGTTCTTTCCAAAAATGTTATTGTCAAATACATTTTCAAATATGAAATAAATGCAAATAAGATTTATCAAACTTATTATCAAATGTTGATTCATCTTCAAAACATTAATATACCTAAAAAAATTAGTAGGAATAGTATATAGTAGACTTTTAACTGAAACAATTATTGAAAGAGATATCGGGGCATAAGAAACATGTCACATGTTGTTAGATATTACATTAGTAGAGAGAACTAGAGTACTTGTTAACTCGAATGTTTCACATTAGGTGTTCAAAATTTTAGATAAAGAATATGAAGATGATCATGATAAGCATACATTTTTTTTTCATGGATAGATACAAAAACTAACCTTTTTTCATGGAAACATTTCAATTATTGAGGCATATAGATCTTGGAATTATAATTCAAGGATACAAAAACTAGATCAAATGGGAGTTGAAGATTATTGAAACTATTGTGAGAGTATTCCCAAGGTTTTCCTTCATCTATGCACATGAATAAAATAAATGGATAATTTTTTTATGGTTAGAATTATTAATTTACAAGCCATTTCATGATATAAAAAGAAATATTGGAATTGATGATGAAGTAATAAAATTAAAATGGGATTCATTAAATTATAATTATTGTGTCAAGAGAAGAAGAATTCTAGAAGATGTTAAAAGTCATGGTGATTCTAAAGATGAGGATAATTAACCTATTAAATAAAACATAGTGGAACATGAGTGGGAAATCGTATCTAGGCTACAACATGGATAAGTTATGGATGTTAGTAAGATAGATATTATGGGAAGAAGATATATGATAGACAAGTATTTTGAAATAACAAATATCGAGGTGAATAATATATAAATAAAGTGATGAAATTAATAATTACCTTGAAATATAATAGTTTTATTATAGATGATGATATAAGACAAAATATGAATTATGAAACCTTGGTTGTATTAAAAAAATACACACCTGATATAATTATGACACTTTATCATGCAAGTCAAAATACTTTGTCATTACACACATTAGTCCAATGACCAACAAGATTAAGAAAATCATATCTAATTGGTGTCATTTGTCGATATCTTCAAGATGAAACATTCCTAGAGCATTCTTCACTTCATTTACTTAAACTAAGTGGAGTTTTAAAATCTAATATTGGTTCCTCATTTATTCATGCACAACTTTGAATCCCAATCATGGATTTTTCTTAATTAGAAAGAACTAGACTTACAACTTTCCAAGAGGATATCCACCATGTAAAATACATATTACTTTATTAAATGAGCTTCATTGGGTAAAATTTGGTATAAAACATAGACTCTAGACTCCGTCAAGCATCTTTTAAAATTGAAAAGATGAGTTTTGGTGGTATATCTATGATTTTTGTTGGAGATTTAGGTTAAATTCTTCTTATTACTAATAGACTACTAGACGATAGTAACAAATTTTTAAAACTATTATGGTAAAAATTAAAATATTTGCTACTTTGGATTTGATTTTTAGACAAGAATGAGAAAATGACAACCAACAAAGGTTTTGTTGATTTATCATAAATCTAAGAGATGCAAATCTTTCAAATAATGATTGGAAGCTATTGATGACAAGTACCAATGTTATAATAGATAGATTCACCAATGAAAAGTTTTACAATTATATTCCTTTGATTTCCACAAATAATAATATGTATAACCATAATACAAAATATATATATTATTTTAAAAGACTATTGTATGTATCATTATAGCCAAATTAGAAAGTGTTAATGCACGAACATGAGGTCCAAATGATGAACTGGGTGTGGAGTTATTAATTGTTATGAATGCAAGGGTCATGTTAACTTCCAATATTTACATAGAATCATGTATTATAAATGGATCTCTAGGATATATTATAAGTATAATATACTAGATTGGGAGTGCCCCATAAGAACTATCAACATATGTTATGGTCGACTTTGACAATTACTCAAAAATACTATTGAATATGAAACATGATATACAATTCCAATTTCACCAATACAAAGGGGATCAAAAACTAACTACCCTTATGGTTGGGTTGGGCACTAAAAATACGCAAATCACAAGGTTTAACTCTTTAAAAATACATAAATTGATAAAGGTAAAAAATAAAAAACAAGATTAACACTTATGGTTATATCCTGTGTAAATTCCCTGAAAGTACTAATAATATTACCATGATTCACATATGATGGCTATTAAAATGTAGAAACTAAAAACAAATTTCCAAATGGAAAGCTAAGGAAGAGATAATTAAACTCTTAAAGTACAAATAATTTCATATAATTATCACAAATTTCATGTACTTATTCATTATTTTTATGTGATATGTATGACACAATTTTATGTGTTAAATTATTATTTAACTTAATAATTTTATCTTATGTATATTAAAGTTTAGGTTATTTAATTTAATGAATATTGGACTTTTTGATGGTTTAATGTGATCTCTATTATAAATTTAAAATTTGATTAAAAACTTCATATTGTATTTTTTAAAAATACACAAAATGCATAAATGCTACTAGCATACCTACCTTAGATAAATATTTGTAAAATATGCCAAAATATATCATTCTCAAGGCACCTATTCCAATTATCTCTCAAATTAAATACAATATAGGTGCCTCTAGAATGATATCTCTTGGTGTCTTTTACATAGGTTTATCTAAGATAGGTATGTTATATTTTTAAAATGTAATATATAACAATTTTATTTTAAAAAACATATAAAATGAAAGGAGAAAGTTTGGTGGACCATCATTTTTTTAAATCATATAAAATGAAGGTATAAAGTTTGGTCAACTTTTTTTTTTTTTAAGGATTATAACAATATTTATGAATGATTATAGAAATATATATTTACTCTGATGTTTTTTATTTAAAGATGACTATCATAACTTTTGAAGAGAAATAATAAATTATTATTTGTTATAAATATTTTACCTAATAGACAAATTTTATTGTCAAATTTAACCCTCACATGGGGCTGATCAAACAAATTATAATTAAAATAAAAATTATTTTGAAATTAGATCTTTTTACCAAAAAATGAGATAATTTTTATTATTTCTGATGATACATGATGCATCACAAGAATTTTGAGGTGTACAATCTTCATTTCTCAACATTCAAAATAAGTTCATATTATTATTAGAATTATGTCCTTATATTCAAATAATTAAATTACTTAAACATAAAAAAATATAATATAACATTAATTACACTACAATTCACAACTCAAAAAAATATCAATTGATTTTGTATATCTAATAATGTGGCTACAAGTAATGCATATAATGACATAACAAATTTTGATCCACAGGTTACAAATATAGTTTACATAATCTTAAATACTACATGAGTCTAACACCCAAAGTATTTAAATTTTCAAGGTGTATATTAAACTACTAAGCCACAAAATAACCATACAATGCTAATCAAATCTAACTAAAATTTATATACGAAGCATCATCTAAATGAATTACACATATTTTTATACCTAAAATAAATATGAAGAGGACAAAGCCAACAAGATGGATTAATTTATCCTTATTTGGGATGAGTCCAAGGAATAGAAAGATGAGTGGATTTAAATTTATAAATGGGAATGATTGAGGGAAAAGGGTAATCTATACTTTTAACTTATCATATTCACATTGATTTTTGTAAAACTAAATAATAATGATTACACACATTAACTATTAAAATGATTAATTAGTAAAAACTAAATTATTACAAGTGGGTACATTCACAAAGTTGGGGAACAAAAATGGGCTTACCCATGGACATGCTTTTCCTAAAAATAGAGAAATATGAATTGGTATAGATAATTTAAAATGGCTATTCTCAAAATTTGAGGATGGTGTAAGAATATGGATTGTAGCATTTTGAGTATAGTTTCCAAAACACTTTTTTTTTAAATGCTAAGTATAACTAGGTTAAACATATAAAATTTGGATAAGACCCCTATTTTTTTTTAGGAAAATATACTAAATATATTGTCATGCAACCTTTCATTTTTTATCATCATTTAATACTATTTAAAATAATTTGGTCAGTTTAGATAATATCATCTAGTTTGTAACACAAAATTGAACTAACCTTCCTTGCCTAAGAAGAGTGAAAAATAGACTTCTCAGTCATAAATTAACCATGAAATGATCTCAAAAAAATTATTCAACACCTTTCATTTATTAATAAATTCCTCTAATCTGACATTTCATCATTCATATGCTTAGGTGTCTTGAAACTACTCATTTCCCATGCCTAGCTTGGTTCACGTGGCCAAAAACTTGAGTCCATATTATCCAAATCACTATATCACCATGGATGGCCCTAAAATATATTATAATACTTCAAAAAATCCATTTTTTGTTTATGGAACAACTCTTAAGACTCCATTTTGCTCCTTAATTTCTCACTAGGCCTATTTTCCTTATACCCCTAAAAACCTTAAAACCTCCTTGTGTATAATAATTTACAAATTATATTCAGAAATTGATCACATATTTGATGACCTAGTATCCCCTTATAGATTTATGTAAAATTTCATGTTCATATTCTTAGTGAAAGTCCCTCTTTTCTACCTTTCTCTCTCTTTAATTATGCATTAATTAGGCCTCCTTGCCTAGAACCCTTTTTTATTTTCAGACCTCTCCCACATGTGTGAAATAACATAAAATATGTTATTAAATTTCCCTAGGATATCACCATCTTCCATGTAAAATTTGAGGCTCTCAGACCTCATGGAAGTGTGAGAACCATGAAATGACCTTGCCACCTAGCCTCATTTTAGACCTATTTGAGACTACGTTATAAAATGAGATTTTTTTGACAAATTAAATATTTTATTATCAATATTTTTAGGCTTTAATAGTTTTAAAACATCCCAAATGGAATCCTCCAATGTTTGGAAATTTTCCCTTTGCTTAAAACCCCTATAAAACACCATCCATCATGCAAAATAATGTATTTATTGCAGTCTATACAACTCCAAGTACAAAAAAATCTAATGGAGGTTATAATTTGAGTCATAAAAAACATAAAATATGTTTTAGGATTAAAATATCTCATTACATATGCTTTATAATCCCATTTCTCTTGACTAGTCAATATCATGGTTTTATAAATGTTTCATTGTTAAGAATTGTTCATAATGAACAAGTCCTATTTCTCTCTCCTAATACCACATAATTATTTTTATGGTACTCCTAAATCACATAAAAAAACCAATGTGCCCCATTCAAATCCTCATGAAATTTATGAGAGTGACAAATTGCTCCTCGGGTTATAAGCAAGCCATTTGGGAGGGGTCTGAGCTCTTGAGCTTTGTCCATGCAGGTCATAGACTCAATAAAACAAATAATTAATAAATAATTATGTTTTTATACCCTAATACATCCTTAATAAATCACATATATCCATACATTGGTTTCATTATCTTACGAAGCAAGAGAAGACTGCTACTGAATGACAGTCATGCATGAAAGCGGCTTGAAGAAGTCTTAAGGCCAAAATGGAACTTTTATTTCTTACTATACCTTTGGATGGTTCTTTAATACTATTAAATAATCCTATAAACCTCTCAAATCCATTTAAACTTTCATACCATCTTTTCTCATGACTTTTCCTAGGTCTAGTTGTGTGTGTCTTAAGAGCATTATGCCTAGATAGGGTTTTGACCTTCTTCACCCTTACTATTAGGTCTAATGGTTTTAATGAGATATTCATTTAAATATTAAACCATTCACCATATATTATTTATCCCTTAAAACCTTTCCATAGATCCTTTTATAGTCAAGCAAAACTCTCATAAAATAAGTAGAAGTGTAGATGGTCTTGTTGACTGTATATGCATGTTTTGAACTCAATTTTGACCATATTCATTTTTCATTTCAACATGTTTCTTTTTGTATTCAAATTATCATATTTACCAATTTTTTATCTAATATATAAATCATATATTTTTATATACACTCTACCCTTTACTCAGGCTTGGAACTAGTTTGTCCTTGAATGCAGTCTATAGGTGTCTATGAGTTGTGTATATGGGGTTTTGAGAGGTTGATATGATAATATCCTAAAAATATTCTCTCTATCTATATATTTAAATTATAAAATGACCACTATCATTTTTTCATCTAGTTCTCAAGGCCCCAAATCAATCACTATGTATTTGATCTTTTCTTCAAGCCTGATTGTAGATGTTGATTATGTTGCATCCCAATTCCTTACAAGGCAAACTTACTAGATTATCTATGGATATTTATAGTTTAAATATTTAGAGTTTGATATATTTAATTAATCTTGGATATATACTGATATGGGGTAGTAGGATATTGTTTAGGTTACATGATCACATTGTAATAAGTTAGCTGTAAGTATATGCTTACTTTATGACCATGTTGTTTTGTCATTGAAGTTATATTTAATGCTATATAGTTATCATGTTGATACTATCTAACTAATTGTTTTTTTGTGAGTTTGACATAGGAGAAACCATTCATTAGAGTGTGATAGAGGGAGATCATCATTGAAGAGGGTGACATAGATTGAGATGTTGGAGGATGACTGAGAAATAAACTGATACCCTACACAAACCACATTAGTCAACACATGATTAGATGCATAAAGAGTGGTTAGCATAATTTGTTGTGATTTTTTATGCATTAAATAATTATTTTATCCATGATTTTGTAACATCCAGCTTTCAATCTTCATATAGAAACTTTTAACAAAAAACTGATTTGGATTTGGTTGCCAAACTTGCCACTTCAATTTTGGGACAATATTATTCTACTAGCCATAGCAAACTCTATGGATGAATTTTGGTAGGTGGATCTCATTAGAGAAAAAATGGATCATTCCACTTATGCTTTAATTTTACTTAATGTAAACATCACTAAGGAACACCCTGCATAAATGGATTTGAAATTTAAGGATAGAACCTTGGTACAACCTTTAGACTATGAAGGTTTACTTTTTATATTATGTAAATGATTTCAAATGGGCCTTTTAATTAATGATTTCATGAGTATTAAAATAAAAATGGTAATATAAGGTGGAAGGATGTTATATTAGAACATATTATGGTTCAAGCTCTCACAAAGAGTGAGGATGAGAGTGAAGACTTGGAATCGATAATGTCAACATCCATGGAAAAGAAAGGGGGAAATGAGATAAAGGAGGAGGTTCCAAAAATGATGTAAATTATGGAATAAAGAAATCATATGGAGAGTGTAACAAATTAATCCAATTTGAAATGAATAGTAGAAATAAGAATTCTATAGGAAATATAGCCGAAGAATTTTTTTGCTTAAATCTCTTTGATGAAATCCCAACCTTTAGATTCTTTTGAAATATCTATTCCCATTTTTATGTATTTTGGTGATGTGGAAAATTGGACTTTGGTGAGCAAAAAAAAGAGAGGAAAAGGTAAGAATGAGTTTTAACCACTGGATATGACCCTTAGAACTCAAAAATAAAATGATATGTGAGGGTCATAGTTTGTTTTAGTTTGTTTTGTGTTCTATCATAGCATTTCTAGAGCTAATTTATTTTTCCATTGGAAAAGGATCCTCATTGATCTATAATTTTTTTATCATTTTCTGCTTTGTAAAAGGGTGAGATGATTTCAAAACCTTGACCTTTACTAAAAAATAAAAAACATAATTTTTGGGCCCTCAAACATGCTTAAAGTCATATTTTAGCTGCAACATGTCAATATAGAATGTACTTATTCGGTACCAGTGATCAAAGATGAATGGATTGTAGTAAATTATTTTTAGGTATTTTCAGAAAATTAAAATCCCATTTGTGAGTAAATTATTTATAAGTATTTGTAAAAATTAAATTTTAGGTATTCACTGTAAATTAAAATTTTATCAACGTGTAATTTATTTTTAAGTATTCATTTTAAATTTTAAATTACCCGCTTTTTTAATATGCCTAAATTATTTGGAATGATAAAATTGTTAAGGTTAAATATTTTCTAATATTCTATTATATTTACCAATACAATTTAATACATTATTTACTATAGACTCCATCCAATTAAATATTCCTATCCAATGCACCCTAGATAATTGAAAATACATCAAGAACTTATTTATTCATACAATTATTTTGCAAATAGAATCCATAGAAATTTGGAATATTATTAATTATCACAAACATTGTATAAAAACATATTAAATGTTCCTTATTTATTTTTTAAAAAAAATGAAAATTTTCATGTAACTAAATTAAGTGAAGTGTATTTTATTAGGATTCATATTTATTAGTTTCATGTATATTAATTTAAAGAAGGTGAGATACTATGACATCTATTTTTTAATGGTTATAAATTTTGAGATAGAATATAATACATGCAGTAATAAAAAAGTCTATATAAAAAATTAAATATATAAAATAACATTTGTGCAGTAATAAAAAAATATTATATAAAAAATTTAATACATATGATAAAATAAAAATTATACAAGAAAAATAAATTATCTCACTAATACTTATTAATGTTAACCATTGTAAAAAATAAGGTAAAATTTTCTGGCATATAATTTTAAAGGTTAGAAATTTTATGATAGAATATAGTGTATATAATAATAAAAAAGACTATATAAAATATTAAATACATAACATGCATGAAGTAATAAAAAAATATTATATAAAAAATTCATTACATAGATAACATGTGTGTTAATATAAAAAAACTATATAAAAAATTCAATACATAAGATAATATATAAATATACAAGAAAGAGAAATTATTTGACTAAAGCTTATTGATTTAATCATTGTAAAAAATATTATTTTATTTTATAACGTTGTCTAACATTTTTAGGTATTCACACTAAATTAAAATATTTTAACACTTATAAACATTACTAAAATTAATATTTTATAACATGATGTTTTAGAAAAATATATTAATATATTAAGTGTTATTTTTTTTAAACAGAGATATTTTCTTGTACATTAAGTTGTGTATTTGATTATGACTAATATTTCATAATTTAATGTACATAAAATCAAATAAGATAAAATATTCTGGCATCTAATTTTAAAGGTTACAAAATTCTAGATGGAATATTTATTTTTCAATAAAATAAAATTAAAAAATGAACGTGTATATTAATAAAAAAGACTATATAAAAAATTTAATGCAAAAGATAATGACATTAAGTTTTTTTTTAAAAGAGTTAAAATTTTAATATATATGTGAAAAATAAAAATGGATACTCTTTTAACAAAAGTTATGTGATCAATAAATAAATATTGCACATAAAATAGTTTAGAGAATTCATTTTTATATTGATATTTAGTGTAAATGTCATTAACTATTTAAATATTGTTTTGAAATATATTGTAGGGATGGATCGGTCAATATTAAATTTTGAAAATAAAGAGAAGTGAAGAGAATATTAAGTACAATGTCATAAATGAAGAGAAGAACAAATGATAGATTTATAAATAGAGGGAAAAAAAATGTTGAAATGATATTGATAGACAAATATTCATAGAACATAGGACTAAATTGACTATTGAAGAATTAGAAGGATGAAAATGGAAAAAATGTCATTAAGATGAAAATAATTCATGAACAAACATCATAAGATGAACAATATGATGTTGAGAATGGCATTACAAAGAAATGTATTCAAACTAATTGACTAAGGTAAAAATAAAATATAGACAATAAATTCATCATGAAGCATCTCAATAACATCAAATTAGCACTGATGTTGACATCAATTTTGAAGAAGTAAATTCAATATTAGTAGATTGTGTCTTTAAAATACCATATAATGCACCTCAAGACATAATGTATGTTGATGTTGAAATTAGTGTGAAAAATAATTGTATACATGAGGAGGCAAGATCACAAAATAGAATAAGAAGATGAATGTAAAATAATGGTTTCGATGAAGAGTTAACATCAAAACCTAAAATAACAAGGAAAATGTAAGATTATAAAATTGAAATATAAAAAAATATAACTAATCCTAATTGAATACGTGAGAGAAATTTTAATATGTTTAAGATGATTTTTCTACATAGTTTAGATAAATTTTTTCACCAAACACGTTTTATGTTTTTAATAAAGTTATATTTGAATAAATGTTTCTTGAACACCTGAAGGCCATGTATTTAATAGATGTTGACAAGAGAAAGGTTATCATCAATTTTAAACATCAAATAATATGGATCCTAGAACACAATCATGGCAACTTGTATACTTAACAGGTTAAATAAATGTTAATAGTGCATGTCAACCCAATCTTACAAGTCACATATGAAAATTATAAAACCAATGAGAAATACTTATATTCTATTGTTCATGAATGGAATCACCGAGAAGATACACACCAATGAAAAATATAAGTATGTTATCAATCCTCAACTAATCTAAGTTTTATACAGTATTTATTTTCTCAAAGTAACAAACAAATCATCAATTTTAGGAATTACAAAATTTATGAAACATCCATATCTCAGAAATACAACAAAACTTACATAGGTGGATATGGAGTGTGACTATGAACATCTACTAAATTGTATATAATGACATAAAATATGTAGAGAGGGTGTCTACCTATGTAATAAAATAGGGAAAATAGGTTGTACATAATATATTCAATCATTTAAATAGTTTTATAAAGATTATGCATAATATTTGTGTAAGAAATAACAATAAAGTTATTATTCCTTATAGGTGTGACTCACAATGGAAATTAAATATTAATGGATCATAAATTATATCAAGACTCAGAGATGAGAAATATAAATTTTTAAATTGCAATAAATGATGATAGAGTAATACACAAAATCTCTACATTATTACAATTGTGGAGAGCAAACGTAGATTGGAAACTTGTTCTTTTCAAAAATGTTATTGTTTATTACATTTCTGAATATGAAAAAAATGCAAAGAAGATTTATAAGACCTATCATAAAATGTTGATGCATCTGATGTTTTTACTCTAATGTATAATATTTATAAGAGGATTACAAAAATATTTATGAATGATTATAGAAATATATATTTACTCTAATGTTTTTCATTTAAATATGACTAACATAACTTTTGAAGAAAAATAATAAATTATTATTTGTTATAAATATTTTACCTAATAGACAATGTCTATTGTCTAATTTAACTTTCACATGGGACTAATCGAACAAATTATACTTAAAATAATTGTTTTTTTGAAATTGGATATTTTTACAAAATGAATGAGATAATTTTTATTATTATTTATGAGACATGATAAAAATTTTGAGGTGCACAATATTCATTTCTCATCATTCAAAATAAATTCAAATTATTATTAGAATTATGTCCTTATATTCAAATAATCAAATAATGATTAAATAACTTAAATATAAAAATTATAAGATAACATTAATTACGCTACATTTCACAACTCAAAAAATATCAATTTATTTTGTATATCTAGTAATTTGGCGATAAGTAATGCATATAACGACATAGAAATTGTGATCCATAGATTACAAATATAGTTTACATAATCTTAAATACTACATGAGTCTAGCACCTAAAGGATTTAAATTTTCAAGGTGTATAATAAATTAATAAGTCACAAAATAACCATACAATGATAACCAAATCTAACTACAAAAATATGTGAACCATCATCTAAAAAAATTACACATATTTTCTACCTGAAATAAATATAAAGAGGGAAAAGCCAACAAGATGGATTAATTTGTCCTTATTTGGGATGATTCCAAGGAATAGAAAGATGAGTGGATTTAAATTTTTAAATGGGAATGATGGAGGGAAGAGGGTAATCTATAGTTTTAACTCATCACATTCACTTTGATTGTTGTAAAACTAAATAATTATTACACACATTAACTATTAAAATGATTAATTGTTTCAAAACTAAATTATTACAAGTGGGTAAGTTCACAAATTTGAGGAAAAAATGGGCCTACCCATGGACATGTTTTTTCTTGAAAATTGAGAAATTTGAATTGGTATAGATAATTTGAAATGGTTGTGCTCAAAATTTGAGGATGGTGTAAGAACATGGATTGTAGCATTTTGAGTATCCTTTCAAAAATACCATTTAAAAAAAAGAAAATGTTAAGTATAATTGGATTAAACATTTAAAATTTGAATATGAACCCCTATTTTTTCTTAGGAAAATAGAGTAAATAGTTGGTCATGCAACCTCATTTTTTAGTATCATTTAATACTTTTTAAAATAATTTGGTTAGTTTAGATAATATCATCTAGTTTGTAACTTATTTTTTTTATAAATTGTCAAGGAATATTTTTTAATTAATTTTACAAGTAAATAGATCCTAAACTAGGCCTTGTTCTAATTTTTTTCAATGTGTATAGAACTAGGCCAAGTTTTTAACTTAATAATTAATTTTGCATTTGGATCAATATAGAAAAGACATGAAAAAATATATAGGCTTGTATATTTATAGCATGTAGTGGACTAAGAAATCTATAGTTAGAAATCAACATAGATTGAAACCTTAAAATAATACAAAATTATAAAAAACACATATCTAGAAAGATGAGAGCATGCTTGTCATCATGGTAATAATTTTATGAATTTTTTCATTGAAATTCATAGTGTATTTGGAGATTGGACATTTTTTTAATTTTCAATCAAAACTCTCATATTTTGACTGTGTAAAGAAGAAATGGGAATAATGAGTGGAAATGATCAGGATTGGATAAGAGGTTCCCAGCCAGATTAGGACTAAGAGCCACCAATTAATAGGATGACAAAAGGTTCAAAGATATTATGGATTTATATGTCTTTTGGAGATTTTAAGCCTTTATCTAAATTTTTGATTTCTTAAAAAAATTTGGTCTATTTAATGTTTTTGGGTTTTTGGAATAAGGAAATGAAGGGACTATTCACAAATGTAAAAGGAACTACATAACAATGGAAAAAAAAATAGGTAGGGACACAAACAATAGCTAAAATTATTACAAAGGTAATGTCATGAGCCAATAAAAATTCATGAGGCAAAGGGAATACCATGAAATAACAAATAGAAATAGGAATACATGCAATGGGGAAATAACAAGGAAAAATAATTAGAAATTTTGAAGAGAAGTCATCTCTAAGAAATGTTAAGCAAGAAAACCATACTGAAGTACCATGATGCACTTATATACAAAGAGATATTGATGTTGATCACACTGAAATTCTTTATAAAATTATCTCTCAATCTAAACACAACACATGTTGGTCATAATCAATATCATGACAATAATAGGAAAAAAGAGTAAAGAAAATGACTGGACACAATACAGAAGATGAAAGGATGGGAAAAGAATATGAGTTGACATCAAATGGATTCCCCAAACAAGGGTTCTTATAGATAATGTTTAGTCTAGTCAAGCATAGAAATTCTTGAGGTGAAATATGTTCATATATTATTTTAACTTTCCCATATGTTATAGCTATAGCATGTAGTCCTTAGACCCATAATTTTTAGTAATAATGTATGAACCTAACCAGTTGGCCTCAAACTTGAATTTATTTTTATGTTCAGTATTAATATTATTTTTATTTTATTTTGGCACTAAATTACCAACTTCAAACTCTCTAAAAGAATACACTATTTTTAATTATGTCATAGCTAATTCTGATAGGTTTTCAAATGGTTTAATGCGGCTAGCCATTTCTCATCTAAGAGTTCCAGTTCCTACAATCTTGTGAATCTATAGTCCTCATCATTAAGTATATTTTATAATGATATTTTTAGGGAAAACAACTCAATATATATAAGAATACTAGGGAATATATGTTGGCACTTGTAGGCATGCAGATATTGGTATGATAAGCCCACAAGGCTAGGAATAATTACGAGTGCCAATATTGGTCAAGGTCATTGAAAATCTTCTTAAGAATATTAATAATGGTATTATTAGATGGCTTAGATTGGTTATTACCTTGAATAAAATAGGGTGTGTATCTTTTATGTTTAATATGAAAATGGGTGCAAAGGGATTTTGTGTCCTTATTTTTTAATGATCCACCATTATCAAATATAATGTTGAAGGAGATGCCATAACAAAAGATGAGGTGGTAATATGTAAACTTGGAAATATTATTTCCATTTACATAAGTGGAGAGGAATAGACTCTGCCCCATTTGTAAAATATATGATACCAGTTTGGGCATATGTGTGGCCATCATAAGAAGTTGGGTTTATCTTTCCTATAAGATCGAGTCCCCATATTGAAAAATGGCCAAGGAGTTATGATTGGCTGAAGTGTTTGTGAAGAAGCATGAATTAAATCACCATGTTTTTATAGGAAATGCATATATTAAAATTCTTGTAGGTGTCAAACTCCATTTTTGCCAATAGTACCATGTGTGAAGGAGTTTATTAGCTAGGACCATACCGCTAGTGTGGGACACATAAATCCCATCGTGTACATCTCTAAGAGCTAAATCAAATTCTCCTAGAGTTAAATAATGAATTAGCATTCCATCAGAGAATATATGATAGAGTGTGATACCAAGTAAGATGTGATGGGAGGAATTATGTTTTGTGTTGGCTTCATGATAAGTTAGTAGGGATAATTTTATCTTGGATATAGGCAAATAGATCTTAGTACCAAGGGGGATTGGGACCTACAATATCACATACCATCTCAAAATATCATTGTACATGAGCCAATTAAATAAGGCTCTTTATAATAAATTAGTAATCGTTGACATTTTCAGCCACTACTATTATGGAGCCAATTATTACCATTGCATCTATTGATCTATTATTGGATCACGGTATTTAATCAAACTAAAGAGATTCAAAATTTTGTTTGAGGTTATCCTCTATGACTTTATAGGGTACCATTTTCTCATCTCTAGTTTTATATTGTTCTAAAACTTGAATGATTATTAATTATTAATTATTATACACCATAAAAAAATTAATCTTCCATTACAGTACAAGATAAAATCATACAATGAGTGCCTAATATTATGTCATACTATTGGTATAATGAAAATCAATGCAAAAGTCCTTTGGAATGAGATATCCTTGTATTATTAAGTAGAATAATGACCCCAACCCCATGAGAGGTGAAAGAACCTTAAAAATAAATATTCCACAATATGGAGTCAATAAACACTTCTTCCAAAGCCAAGATTGATACATTTGAGAACTCAAAAGTGAGTGGATTGATGTCTAATAGAGGGGATTCAAAAATTTAGTCTACAAATACCTACCCTTTAATTTATTTTAGGTTATTATAATCAATATAGAATTCACATATAGACATTACTCTCATCTCCATGCAATCATTCAAAGTGGCTTTTGATAGTAGATACTTGAGGGGATCAATATTGGTAATTATAATGGTTTTATTGTTTAGCATATAGTGTCACAACTTTTGGGATGCAAAAACCATTGTCAATAAATATTTCTATAGTGATGTATGGTTGTGTTCATAGGATACAAGTGTTTTTCTCAAATAATAAACTACATGTTCCTTGCCCTAATAATCATACTAAGCCAAAGTTCCCCTAGTGCATGTCCAATAGATGACATGTAAAGAAGCAAAAGGTTAACCAACATAAGCAGGGTCAATAATAGTGGATTGGCCAAATATTTTTTTAATTCTGAAAAATATAGTTGACAATGTATGTTGCAATGGAAAGTAACACCTTTTTTCAAAATTTGAGTAAAACGCTGACACCAATCTACCATTTGTGAGATAAATCAGTGAATGGATTGAATCTTTCCCTAAAAATTGGAGAGTTGATTCAAGGTAGAAGGAGGAGGCATTTTCATGATGACCATGAAATTTTTAGGATCGAATTATATACCCCTATGAGATAAAATGAATCCAAGTAATTTTCCAAAAGTGATGCCAAAGATGCACTTATTAGGATTGAGGTATACCTTATATTCATGAAGTATCTCAAAGTTTATTTTTTGAAATTTAAGATATCATACACATGTCTTTGAATTTTCTAAAATTTCATCTAAATAATCTTCAACAATATCATGTATAATATCATGGAAAATGATAGTCATAGCACATTGTTAAGTTGCATCGATATTATTCAAGCCAAGTGATATGAATTCCTAGAAAAATGTCCCCAATGGCATGGTGAACATTATTTTGTGTTGGTCTTTAGATATAATTTTTATTTTTTAATATCTTGAGGAGCCATCCATGAGGGAAAATATCTCATATCCCATAGTTCAAATGACTATCATGTCGTTATTTGGTAAGGGAAAATCATTCTTAATGAAAGATTTGTTGATATCCCTAAAATCATTACATAAGTGAATCCCTTGTTTATTATTTATTACTATCATAATATTTGAGATCCATTATAATTAATCAAGTGTTTTGATAAAACAATCTCCCAATAATTTATCTAACTCTATCTTAACAAAGATAAAAATAGGCAAATGTGTTTTTTGTAGCTTCTATTGAATTGACTTAGCATCTGAGTGAATAGCAAGATGGTATCCACTAGTTATGGATCCAATATCTAATATCCACATATGTCCATGTGAATATGTCAATAAAATATTTCAAAATAATAATAATAATAATAATAATAATAATAATAATAATAATAATAATAATAATAATAATAATAATAATAATAATAATAATAATAATAATAATAATAATCGTGCACTCCTTCACAGTGATGGATGTGCCCAATGTAGTCACATTTGGATCATCATAAGTACTAATGTTTACCTCATTGGTGTCTCCCATAAGTAGTGTGAAACCATCTTAAAGAATAGTTGGTAATGAAATAAATTGATCTTCTTCATTTGTTTATCATCCACATTTCTCACTCATGAAGAAGAATAAGAATCAACCATGTTTGTCAATGACCAATTAAAAAATGATTCTAGAAAGTCTTGAACTAGTTTCTCAAAGACTCTCTACTCCTCACAGAATATGTTAGACCTAGTTATAATATTAGGACTTGGAGGAAATTGAGCTTCCTAAGGAGGTAACCATACTTCCCCATACAAGGGTGCCTAAAACATGTTTTAACCCATGGTCTTATCTTTTTCTTTACTTTTTCCCTAATTTGAGGGTGCCTCAAAGGGGTTTTCGCTAGAGGATCTCAATGTTTTATATTTTTTGTTACCAAGGAAGTTTGTCTGGGCTCAAAATTAGGTGGTAGGATTCCACATGAATTCAAAGCCTTGTTCATGATCACCAACTAGAAACCCATATCTAAGAACCATAAACTCTAATTTTTCCTCCTCATTCTTAATAGGGATCAGAACTATATGAAATAATTTAAAAATATATTTAGTGTAAGAAAAATTCTTATTTTTGTACACATGTAAGCTTAAAAAATCTTACTTAAGTTAGTTATAAATAAATAAATTAATAGGTTTAAAATAACCTAAATAAACTAACATAATAAACTAAATATTTAATTAACAAAATTATTATAAAATAACCCAATAAATTCCCCTTGATCTAAATAGTTATAGAAGATGAAATAATGAGAGCAATGACTCTAAAGTCATCAAAGAAATTTTAAAGCAACTACAACTAGTGAATTATACCTCCTAGTACTAATCAAAACTAATGTCACTCCAAAAATAAGCCTTCCATGTGAGTTGTGGAATAAAAGGTTGATGAACATGATCCAAACATGCTCATCCCTTTTTATCATCTATATCGTACTATAGTAGAACATGTTCAAATGATATCCAACTACATCGATCCACATAAGGATCCATCAAGAATCACGTCAAAGTGACCAACCTATAATATGTGTGGCACATCTCCCTAATGTCCAACAACACTAACAAACTTTGATCAACATTTCTAGTTCTAGAAACCCATTTAACTCACATTATCATCGAATACCTACCAATGCTATATATTCTCCCCTATTAGGCAAGAGGTGAGAAGCTATGCAAAAATAGAAACAAAAAAAAAAACCATATATACTCCATGTCATGAATATCAAGTACATAAATCATAAACTAGAAAAAATCAAGAGCATAAGATAAAAAATTATACTATAACAGATCCCAATCTTCTATTTAGTATCTCACATAAGATAGTTGAATCACTGATCACTCCATTGGGATCATATACTTTTGCCATGTTGGATGCCTCGTGATTAGTTTAAGTGTTAGAATAACCTAAATAACTAGAGTAACTAGAAGATATGCCACTCAAATTATCCACATAATTTGCTTCAGCTCTCTTTTTATGTGGAGAGTGGGGTCATCAAGAAGGACACATATATGCAAGATTTCTAATACCACCCCATTTGAAACATCTATTCTCTTTCTTGTGCTAATGAGATCTAAAATAATTTGAATCATTGAAGGAGCCATGGTAATGAGAAGAGTGTCTATGGTGATGTTTGCATTTTGAAGATCCTAAAGAGTGCCAATGAGAATGTTATAGAGACTATCTAGAATGGTCTAGAGAATTTGTTAGAGAGTGTTTTAGAGATTGTTTTTTAAACTAAGTTTACATATGGTGATGATCTCGGTGATGTGACTTATCCTTTTTTTAGTGAGCCTCTTTAGTATCATTACTCTTTTCCTTTATAATTTTCTGCTAATGTTGAGTTAGTAGATCACAAATAGGGTCAAATGTTGCACCATTTAAATTATCAACGAGCTATAACATTTTTATAAAATTGGTGTATACATAACTAAGTCAAGTTAGTGTTATTTAAATCATCATGTGATCATAAATATTTCCACCTATTGTGTAGTATTCTTATTTCAACATTTTCATCTAAGAAAGATATTCAGATACATCTTCATCATCAACTAATTTATTATTTAAAATTTGCATCATAAAGCCAATATTCTTGTATGTAAGTTGTCTTTCATAAAAAAAATTTAATTATTTCCATGCTTTTCATGCTCTAAATTTGATAGATTTAATTTTAATAATCACCTATGCAATGTAGGATGATTTAAGTAATGTGAGTGCACGTTTATCAAGGATTTGGTACTCAATTAGTTTGGCAGGTTCAGTGGGTAGTGTGGTCTCTATTTATATTATTTTACACAAATCATACAAAATTAGTGTGCTTTCCATGTAAAAGATCCACTCTTTGTATTTTTTAGGTGTTAAACATCCATTTTCAGAGATTAACATCATACTTTTCAACATGGTACTATCAAAAAGATAATCAAGCCAAAAAAGGAAAATCTATTGGGCTTTTACCTTTACCCATAAAATAGATTCTGATTATAAAGATTTTGGAAGTTATCAAAATAAATCCTTATATCTCCTTTGACACCCTTATATTACCATTATAACTTTAATATAATTTTTTTACAAAAAAATGATCAAAATATAACCAAAGGGTTTTGAACGCTTGACCCTTATCATTTGTAATCAATTAACAAAAATAGACTATCCACCTCACATGTAATCAATTTTGAGTAAGAAAGACAAAATATTATAAATATGTTTTCTTTTCAAAATTGAGAATATATAAAATTTCTTCCACCCTAAGATATTTTCACTTGGCATGTAAAACTATAAAATTGATTTGTGCTTCACTTGGGGTCCATCAAAGTTCAAAAAGTGAATATATTCTATACCAATATCAAATTATATTTTATAAAATACCTCTCCACTGATTTACTACTATGCCAATATCAAAACATATTATGTTAAATCCATAGGTAGTGGGTAGTTTCATTGTGTAATTGTGGATGGATCCAATCTTGATCTCTAGATCCTAGGATAACACCATCAATACATTAAACTTAACAAATTGAAAGCTGATGGGGGGCCATGCCTAGACAAGTTCAAATCTTGTTGTTGATACCAATGTAAATAGTTACTAGGTCCTAATGAAAATGAGACTCATAAAGTTGTAGTTGATTCACTATCATTCATGAGTTTCAAACTTGACTCATGAATCCATTTGTATTTGTGTTATCAAATATTTATTCTAGAGTATCTAAAGGAGAGCACAAATTTGAATAGTGATACTTAGAACTTAATTACTACATCAATTATATTACTAAGATAAGGCATGCACCTTAGTAGCTTCACTTCCTCATGGACTTATCAACGCCCTTACATGGTCATCCTCATGCTTGTGATACTCTGTATTACTAGTTTTATTTTTATTTAGCCATCATATTATTGTACATTACTACACCTTTCATTACCCTAAGGTCTTATTTAGAATAGTGGATATGTATGCAACACCCATTGAAAAAGGCATTTTTGGTGTTAGCTCGACACCATGATCCTGTTAACCTATTTTTTCCATGGTTACTATAAAGATGAAGAACTAGGGTTTTTTCCATTTCATTAGGAGCAACAGTCCATGATACAAATCTCAAAAACACTAGTGTGAAGGTGAAGACAAACCCAAAAGCATCCATGTGGTCACATCCTTTTCCATCAAGTATTATGTATATGACACCTACTTCTAGTTTAGACACTAACATCAACATTAACATTGAAGGATAATGCTAGTTTATATATTTCTAGAGGCTCTCAATCTAGAATTTAGAGATTGTTCCAGAATTCTCATGTAGTTTTCTTCATACCTGTTTTAGATCCATAACTATGTTAGCTCCAGAACCAGCTGAGTACATTATGTATTTATCATTTCCATATCCAACATAGTATTTGTATTTGTATTTAGCATTTAATTGGCATATTATAGATATGATTGTCACTCTTGTGCATTATCATTTATATATTCTTAACCCTATTTGACCAAGTAAGATCTAATTCAATTTAGGGTTAAACAGAGTGATCCTTTTGATCACAACCCCTTTGTTTTGGGTCTCTTTGTTATTGTTGCTTAAGTTTCTATTTTTTTATGTTTTATATATTTTATAAGCTTGGCCTAGTTTTATGTTCCTTTGATTTTTTGCCTCATTTGTGTTTCATAGGTTGGGCCTAGTGTGGCATTGTGGTGTGTTCTCTTATCGCCAACCCTTTTTTATGAATAGTCATGTAACTTTGATATATTTATATAATTGTGTAAGCTCTATTTTATCAAAAACATGATAATTAAAGGCTAGGAAGGTGACACTACCACTCCCAACAACATTATAACATGACATAAAAAAAAATTGGGGGTAGAGAAGCCCAACCCCACTTGTAAAGCCTCTCATTTTAAATATTTATTATTTCATTTTTTTAAATTTAAAAACATAATTTTATTAATATAATAAAATTTTATTCATATTAAAAATAAGGGTGGAAAAGTCACACCCCAAAAGTACAATGAGCTAAAAAAGCCTTGAAAAGAGTACAAATTTACAAAAAGGGATAACCCAAGGCCACATAAAATAAATCTAAAATAACTTGAGTGCACATAAACCAAAAATGAGTAAATACAAGAACAAACAACAAGAATCTCATTAAGAATCAACAATAAATATGGTGATAGGATTAAGAATATGAGACAAAGGAGGATGAGGAGGAGGATTCTATGAATTTCCTGCCCATCACCTTTGAGCAAGGGGATTATCATCAACCAGTAATGGATCCAAACCATCATTGTATTTTATTTTTTTTTAATATTCATCATGTATAATAGGAAAAATGGAAAGAACCAAATAAGAAAATTTATCCTGTACCTGGGGAGCCCCACTTCTTTATCCACCACTATTTTTTTTGGACTAATAAGTCCCACTATGGGGAAAGAAGTGCCTGGAGTAGCAATGAGAATGGATATTTTAACTACAAAATTATTGACACTGACACCCATTCCCACTCCCCTAAGGTGGAGAGTGGTGGCATGGGAGATCAAGAGGATCATGGCTGACAACACATAGTGTATTCCCCTAATGGTTCAAAAAAAATTGCAGATGATGTAGATCTATCTAATATTTATATATCTAAATCTAGATCTAGAGGGTAAAATTATAAATCACAACTCTATTAGTTATAAAAAATCTCCTTTCCATATATTCATTATTAAAACATGATTTATTTATAGTTTTCAAAATCTAAAAAAGAATGTCAACATAGGAAACATGGTAAAATACAATGTATCTTTTAGGAATCTAGGTCTAATCCCACATGAGATCTATTTTATAAGTGAACAATTCTAGTTTAAAAGCCTTAAAGAGGGTGTAAATCCATCTCCATGTAGACTGAGCATGATGATAAAACCAAGAAAGGTGTTTAAGGGTTTATGGTTGGTGACAAGTAGGGCATATGGAGTTTGAGACCTCCAAGTGCTTGAGCCAATCACCAATAGGCCAACCCTGGTAAATAATACACTAAATAAAATGGGATTTATTAGCCTTAATAAGAGTTTCCTATATATTAATAAACCTTCTAGGCCATACATAAAAATCTAATATTTTATTGACGATTAAGGGTTTTGGTGTCAATGTGTTGAGGAAATAATATATTATACCCCATTCAAGGAAAATAATGAATAAAGGGTGTAGTTTTATGCAGTTGCTAATCTTTCCACTAGGGAATAAGGGAACTAACACCAATTTTTTGTAATTACTCCTCGGGTATGGAAATTTGTAACTCACCAATTTACTCTGAATATTCATTATTAATATTAAACTTAGCTTGTATAATATTCCATGGGAGATAATATTATTTTATATTTAAAAACAATTCTCCAATCATTTTAGTACACTTTTTAACAGTCTCAAACCTTTGATCCAAGGGACCATGGCAAAGGGGACTTTGTGATAATTGAACACAGGAGATCACCACTAGAATGAGAGTTTAGAGATAAACCATTTTGAAACACTTCCCCCACCCAAATGGGGTGAGGTTTGAGTCTCTCCCAAGATTTATAGATGTTTTTCATAACAAAATTTCCAATGATATTAATATCAATATGGGTAATGAGAAGGTTGTGTAAAATAATCCCTTACCAATGTTATATGCCAAGAAACAATCCTTAAGAAATGCAATGTCTCTAAAAGATTTTACAAGCTTCATCACCTTCCAAGCCTCTGATGATCCATTTGACACTAAGAGAAAGACATTAGAATTTAATGTCAATAATCACAAGTGCACCATCTTCTTTAGGTCGACAACAAATGGCCCAAGAGACTCTATGAAAATAATGATGGCCTTCATAGTTGGCCCATATAAAATCCATTATTAGTATCTCCAAATTATCATAGGAGGAATTAGATAGAGCCTAGTAGGAAGAGTAATAAACATGAGTATAAAATAAGACCCTAGATCAAATCTAAAATTATCCACCAGTGTTCGAGTCCCTCCCTAGCCCCGTGGTACCGATATTAGTCGTGTCTAGCCAGCGGCACCGGTCACGTTAAAAAGTTTACCAGGCTTTAGAAAAAAAAGATCAAATCTAAAATTTTCCTACTAAGTTTAATGGTTTAGTGATCTAGAAAGATTTTTTTCAACCCTTTGAACCATGTAAGACCATGAATTAGCGGGTGATGCTCTAAATGTAAATTTAATGCTAAGGAATTCAAATTGAACTCCCATGAGAATAAACTTACAATTATATCCCTCCAACCAGGGATGTTTGGGAAAAAGTGATTGGTGATAACATTGATTATTTTTTCATTGGATAGAAGACCCAAAGGCAAGGTAGAAAGTGTCGAGGCATTCCATAACATTTTTAAAAGAATCATCTTCCTCTTGAAGGGTGAGAAATGAGTCATCTACAAAGTGTCCATTAATAAGTTGATGGTCTGAATTGGGGATGGAAATACCCTTTATCAAACCCTAGAAGCATAATTAGGCAAAAGATAGATAAATCCCTTAACACCTAACACATAAAGAGACTAAGCTAGAGGGTAACTCTACCTAATAGAATGATGAAGCTTAAATCACCAAGATTTAGTACCATTAATAATGATACATATACTAGAATCTTGAAAAATCATACTGATAAATTGCATAAACCTGGAGCCAAACCCAAGATCCTGAAGTAATGCTATAAATAAAGGCCACTCAATTTTGATTGTACGCATTCTCAAAAAAAATAATTTTGATAAATAAGGCCTTCTAAATAGAAAACTTAGCCCATTCCATACCTTTCTATATAATAATTACATTGTCTAGAATGTATCTATGTTGAATAAGCCATGGTTTCTCACTCCTAACAATTAAGGGGAGAGGGCATTTAATTTTGAGGGCAAGAGCATTAGTAATAATTTTATAAGACATATTAATAAGGGTGATAAGCCTCTAGTTGGTAAAGACTTCAAAATTCCCATCCTTAGGAGTAAACTTGATGTTACCTTGATTGATGAGAGATCCCAAAGATTTGGACAAAATAGCTTCAAAATAGACTTTATTTGATCAAGAACCAAAATATCCCACAAATTTTGATAGAACTCATAAGGAAACCCATAAAATCATGGGTATTTTTCATTGGACATATACATAACATCTACCTTAAGATCATTTAATATGAGATGTCTATCAAAAATAAATATTTGCACTTTAGAGAGCTTACACAAGACAACATCAAGTCATTAAGAGAACACAACTTTGTGAGTAGGAGTGGAAGGCTAGGCTGAAAATACACCCTAAAAATGTTCTATAAAATATTTAAAGATATAAGGAAATTTGTTAAATCTAACTAAATAATATTTAATGGATTTAATTCTATCAGTAGATTGTATAGACCGAAGGAGATAAAAAAATTATTTGGTCACTTTATCTCCAACCTTCAACCAATACCTCCTAGATCTGAGTTACATTTATCTAAATTTTTATGCCTCTTCAATTTGGATTTTGTGTCTTCAAAGGGATTCTCGAGCCTGAAGGTGAGTATTAAAAGGCGAGGCCTCAATCTCCTATGATATCCAAAGGTACTCATAGTTTGTGGCATAATGTAGGAATTCTCAAAATATAACATCTTGTCTACCATATATTTGAAGATAAGTGGTGGAGCGATCAATGGCATCATCCCACCCAACAATCCAACCAATATCCCTAGAGGGTTTGGGATCTAGGTTCTAAATTCAAATAATTTTTCCAATAATTTACTCATGTCTAATATGAGTAGTATTGAGGTAAAATTATGAATTATGCAATTTAAACTGAGGAGTGGTTCATTCAAAATTGAATAAAATAGGATGATGGTCTGACAAAAGGGTGTTTGGGAGCATAAATATTGATTTAACATGCACAAGCACAAATAAAAAAGGTCTTGTTGAGCAAATAGATCTCAATCAATATGCTTAAGCAATCTATCTTCTCCTTGGTGAAAATTTGACCATGTCAACCATGGGGAACATAAACATCTCCTCTAATAGTGGTTGGGATGAAACACCTCAAGTTTTTTATACATGTAAAACCATGTCTCCCACTCTTGAGAACACCAATACATGGGAAGGCAGCATTTTTTATCGTCATGGGACTCAACCATGTTAAATTCACGACATAAGATCCAGTGGGCATCTAGAAGTGAATTATCTAACTAGCTCTAGATTAAGGTGTGTTATATGGTATTATTTGTGACATACAGGTTAACAAGACCAATAATGTGGTTATCAAAATTAAATAGTGTCTAGATGACCTAGTGGGTTGGTTTTGAACCCAAAAAAATTATATTTTGATAAACTTTAGGTTTCAAAGGAGTGACAACACCACCATGTCTAGGCTCATGACAAGTGGCCTAACATAATTCCCCATTCCAAATGATGCAAGCAATAAATTAAAGGAATAAGTCAAAAAATGAATTCTTTCATGCAAAAAAAAATTAACGTAAAAAAAAAAGGCAATTGTTCCTAACCATATACTTACATGTTAGATCAGTAAGGCCTCAAAAATTCCATGAATAGACTAACATTGAGAAACATCAAGGTTTGTATCATTTTCCTGTGAAAGGATTGGGATGGATACAAATCAATTAAAAGTCACATCACTCAAAAAAAACTCCTAGCTTGAAATGCTACCATTTATTTGACACATACTCATCATCCATAACTTGCAAGGGGTTATGTGACTACCACATAATAAATTTATAGTTGAGAGAAATGATATTGACCTTGGAATCTGGGATTGTCACTCATGAAGGGGGTTGTGAAGGATTTAGGCTAAGAGAGGATGGGGAATAAACAAAATTAACAACCACTTGAGGAGAATGGGAAATAAGAGGTGACACCTTAACTTGAGTAGGAGCAGACATTTTTCAAAGCAAATATTAAAGAGTTAGGACCACTTTTAGGTTAATATACAATGGGTTAGGTTTTGAGATTAACCTGACCTTCATTATTTTTATTATTAGTGACTATAGTCCAACCATTATTATTCCCATTTTAGGGTTTAGACTCAGACCCACTTTTTCCCTAAGTAACAGGAGAAGTGGGTACCATTAAAGGTTATTCACAAATCATATGATCTAGGGATTATCACATGAAACAAGTATTTTTAAGGTTAATATAAAGCACACATTATGTTAATTAGTTATTTATAACATAAATCTCAATGGACTCCTTGAGATATTTGGCTAGGTCAATCTCCACAAAAACCATTTTTTGAGGATGGGTTACATATAAATTTGCCTATTCATGGCATATGAAACATCTTAGGGGTTTAATGAGATGGTTGACAAAATTCCATAGCGAGAGAGGCAAACCATGGAATTTTATCCATACTTGGATTTTAAGCCTGGATTGCTTAGAAACTTGAAAGTCTCAGGTCCAATGAGAAAACACAACCAACATGTTATGAATAAACCAAGGGCCATGATTAACAATAGATCTACAATGTTTGGGGTTAGTGAAACAAAACATAAAAACCCCTTGGAAAGGTTATGGAATCATTCCAGTTTCACACCATGGTGTTGCCAATTGTTATGGAGGCACTGCTTTTAAGAGGCTCTTAGGAGGGACACACCCACAAAGTAAGAACCCAGAGGGAAACTTTCAAAATAGTTACAGTCTATATTAAATTAGGTAAAATAAGTAAAACATCAGGTAAAGGAGAGTCTAGTTCAGAGACAGTACTTCATGGTAAACATTCAGAACAAATTCTTGTGATTTTCTAGTGTAATTATTTCTCTTACTCCCACTAGCTATCCCTGCATCAACTGATGTAGAAATGGTGGCAATGACCATTTAATAAAGGGTTTGAAAACCTTCCCTTTCTGACTCAACATAATAAATGTGCAATTAAAATATAATAAATCTTACCTATATTTATTATAGATTGATTGTGTCATAGGTAGGGATGAACCCTAAAAATATGTATACATCTAGAATTTTGTATGGCTCCTCACTTCCACTTTCCAATATTAAGACTTTCTTTTGAGTTCCACCTTGTGTTATTTCATGTTTCAATAAAGTTTCTCTTATTTTTTTACAATTATTCGTTCGTGCTTTGAATAATGCATTTAAACTTATTAAAAGTTAGATTTATTTTTAATATCTTTTCTTTTAGGTTTGTTTTCAATCCCATATAGTAATTATTATTTATTCATTCCATTACATTATGTATATTATTTTCCCATGAAGATATATTTTATATCTTTTAGTGGTGGTGGAAGTGGCTTCACTATAGGAAGGATAACTCATTTTTGTGTGGGAAGACAAAATTCCCCTTGTTATGTACATATGGATAAATTTATGGTAAATTATATATCATAATTTATCATGAATATTTGGTCCAAGTTACTTGATAATTACCAAAATCAAATATAAATATCTTAATGTGGTGAAAATTATCTCAAAATTAATTGGGATCAAGAATATAATAGTATTAGGAGGAGTTGTCGAACAAATGTAGATAGGCTTCCCAAGCATAAAATATTTATTTAGATTGATCTCTTCTATAGACATTCTTCACCCAAAAAATATATATTATAAGGTAGGATTTTATTGTAAATTTTTTTTTGTTAACCATTGCTTTACGTAGTGATCTTAGGCTAAGAACCAAGGCTTGAGGGGTACCCATTCCACCAATTTTTTCTAGAGCATGATCTTGGCATCATCCTTTATATCATGGTAGGTTTTTTTAGTATCAAGAATTGATCCCTAGTGTTCACATTTTTATCCAAACATCTTCACTAGTTGAACCAAAAACCATTCACATTATAAAATATTTGAAATAATGTAGTAACTAAAAACATAATGGATAAACAAAAGGGTGGTGGATTCACAAATATGTGGATAGGTAATGACACCTTGGTACATAGAAAATATGTTTTAAATGGTATTAAGAACATCTTATAGTGATATTATAATAATATAAGAATAATTTCATGTTATAACAACATCCCTTTCTTCATGGTATCCAATATTTATATTATGAGGATGTTACCATTGTTTGCTAAGGTGTGGGTATTCATGGATCAACATAGGTCAAGAGTAAGATATCATGGATAGGTCAAATGTCATGAACTTCACTTTTATCTCTTCTATTCCTTATTGTGACCAAGATGGCTTGAATAAAGTCATAAATATATAATTATTGTTAAATAGTGAGGCATATCAATGTCCTTGTTCAATTTCAGTTGACTTTCATTGCATTTCAATTTTATTCCTATCTATTTTTCTTTCATTTTATTTATACTATCAAGTTGATCCTTTTATAAAAAAATTGATATGAAATAAATTAATGAATAATATATGAGATGAAATTTTAATGTTGACGCATTGAAGAGCTCACAAGCCATATTATTAGGAAAGTTTGACATGTCATTTTTGTCCTAGGGGTTGTATTAATATGTCTACGAGATGTATATATGGATATGAGATATGAAATTTATTGTCTTATGATTATTTTATAAGATTACAACATATAATGTTATAATATATAAGAAAACCTATAAATCAACTTATTCAAAGATTTTGTTGATAAAATTATTTTTTCTTTCATCACCTATATTGTCTTTTTTTAAATATGAGATATTTTTATATGTTCATAAGATCCTTTAAAAAAAATGGTGTTTCTAAAATATCATTAAAAGGACCTATTAGGGTTTGCATTTTAGTATTTTGTTATGTTATCATATTTCACTCTATTGTCATATTGCCTCCACAAGACCTCCAAGATTAATCTCACAAAAAATACACTTTATTATCCATCATTTTGGCATATTAGTTTTATTTAAATGACCCTAAACTAATCTATCATAACTATTGTTACTGACATTGGGAAGGAAGGCATCAAATTGATATAAAATTTTCATTCTAAAGGTTTAAAATGAGGTACATGTATTTTTATAAGGTTCATCAACCTATTGTTTTTTTTACAAGCAGATGTTGATTATGTGTGTAAATGATATGAAAATAATTTTCTTATTACTTACTATGTTGGCACTAGTCCCCAAGTGGACACTCTCAATGCATGTATTTAACACCACCAAAAACCTTTTAATTTTCAATTTACTAATGTCCATAACTTTACCAAGGTTTTCCTTCTATTCTCCTTTAAGGATCCCTCTCAATTCCAATCCCTCCTTTCTAGGCTAAGTCATTGGTTCTTAAGGAATATCTTCATGATTGTGTCCCATAGGACCTTTAATTTAAAATTCTATAAACATACCTCCCTTAAGGTATTGTTATCACATGGATGCACCATATGATAAGAGATTTTCTAGGCCTCTAATCCAAGTGGGAAAATGGGGACATCTCACTTGTTGTGGGTGGGCAAACTTGTGAAATGAACCTCTAGATTAGGGGCTAGCTCCCCTTGATGCACCATTTAAGATCATGCTTCTACTGCTAACAACTTAAGGGGATGAAAAGGGTTATAACAAATAAAAATATACCTACTCTATTATAGGTGATGCACTAGATATTTTCTCTACTCATACCCTTTACCTACACTTGGAACTAAAGACAAGTTGCATATACAATACATCCAATGTCAATCTTCCCTCTCACATCAATTTTTCAACATGGGGTCTTGAAGATAGCATAGGCTAGGAGGAACTAAGAAAAAGGAATTCTAAGACGCTCTATTAATAAGCCTACTCAATACACTTACAATCTACTTAGACACTTCTTTTTGACCTGTAAAAGGAGATTACAAATACACAAGGTACTAAAGAGAGTACATGTGAAGGTAATTGAACTTACACTTGCACAAGACCAGAAAATATCATGTACACTTTTTTAATTCTTTGAATGAGGTAAAAAAATTATCTTTATTAATTCAAGGCAAAATTTTGGTAGGGTTTCACCATATCTAGGTAGAGAGATCCATACAATGCCAAAATGCCCATAATTTATAGAAGAATTGGGAAAGTAGACAGAAGGGAAGTACAAGAGTCACTTAGGCATGTGTCACCAAGTGAAAATCAGTTAAAAATGCATTATAAAGAATGATTGGGTGAGATAATCCATGTTAGGAGGTACACTTGTCAAAACAGGTCACAAAAAAGGTGAAAAGTGACACAAAACTATCAATTTTGCATAATAAACTGCTTACTTGAGTAGCCTTCCAAAAATCCTATTTTCTCTTAAAAAAATGAATTCTGATGATTTTCCATGGTAGGAAAAGTTTCAAGAAACATCATCCATGCATTGGTCTGGTCTCTAATCATTCCTATTGTTGTGGAGATGCATAATTACCTCAAGAATTTTCAAAAAGCTCATTTCCATGCACCCTTACCACTTAGAACTCAAAACCTTCAAAACATTTAAAAAAAATCATGAGAAAGTTGTAATGACACCTATCAAAGACTTAAAAATCATCAATTTTAATAAAAATCCTTTAAAAAGCTCCCTTAATCACTTTTCACCACTTTACCCCAAAGCTCACTATTTGGCTCACTAGAGTGGCCAAAAGTGAAAGCCTATTTGGGACACTTAGAATAATTTTCATGAGATTAAGTTAATTTTTAAAATTATCTCAAGTGTAGATATTCCTCTCAAAATTTATTTCGCCTTCCAACTCCTTCTACAATTTGCACACCATCAAAAATGGTGAAAATAAGCTCTTTTCTACCCTATTCTATATGGATCCATACAAAAAATATATATGTATGGAAACATGGGAATGTCCTATAAAAATTATATTTTATACCTCTCATCAAATTTGTCCATTTGACTGCACTTTTTTCTTGATTTCCACCATCTAATTTGTCTAAGGGTTTTAGGAGGGTTTAAGAGGTTTTTAGGTCTTAGGGATTGTTCATAAAATTGTGACATTGAAAAATATTTCAAATTGAACTTTTTCCACCTCAAGAACCTCCTTCAAATTTCCTAAAATTTTTCAGGTCCCATGCAAGAATTTAGGGAAGATACAAGCAAAATAAAATGGCCCTCGAATAGGATTCTTGCATTTTGTGAGGGTTCTAGCATGTCTGAGGATAAAATTAACCTCTTCTAGTGTTTTAATGCCAAAAAAATACACCCACACATCTAAAATTTATCCATGAACATGTCCAATTACCTTGGGGTGCTCACCAAGAAACCAAACTAGAATTTGACCCTATTTTGGAAGAAGAATCATGCCTTGCTAGGCAGCTTACCAGCCCTTTGTGAATCAATCGATGATGTCCTTATCTTTCAATGGATTACTAGAGTATTAAATTATCCTATTTGAACTTTAATCATAAAAAATAACATTATAATTCCTAGAGGAGTATGGAATTTGAGTTGACACCTTGTTTGGGGTTGGGAAAGCATGTTTTCCCACTAGACCTTCATGCAAAGCTTCTTGTGTGAACCAAAACATTGACATCCAAACCCTATAGATTTATTTTTAGGTCCCCATAGGTGTCTTCCAACTATATACATATCCTTCAGTAGTCAAACTTAGTTTAAGTCTCTCATTTGCAAGATTTCTCAAAACTAGTTTTTTTCCTACATGCATGGACTGGGGTAGGTCTGAGAAAAAATAGTGAGTATAAGGCCTATTTTTCCATGAAAAGTGAATATTTTTGGATCTCTATGAGTTCATGATAGTCATTTTTACTGAAGGGTTTTATTGGAATCTAAGTCTAGGTGGTCAAACCAACTCAACTTTGCCAAAAAAGGGGTCAAAAACCTTGTTTTTTGCATGTTTTCACCCAAACCTCCTTATGACTCCCCATTAAAACCTTTCTTGATGCATCCAAAATATTTATAAATTATCCTCACCTTCATTTCATGTAGATATAATTTAGGTATCCATCAAAAATCTCTCTTTTAGGTGAAATCCTATATTCACCTCTTGAACCAAAACCTCTCTTAGTCTAGTTATACAGTCTAAGTCCACTTTACTACAAGGGAAATGTCTTGGATTGATTTATGATAATTTGGTCATTTAATTTCCTTAATTTTATCATGATGATCATATAACATTGTTTTAAACTTCCCCTTTCCTTTCTTAGGTACCTCAACCCTCAACACATACCTCTTGCATTAGAGCCCCACCTATTTGCAATAATGAATAGGGGTGTTCTTGTTTAGATTCCTCTTTAAGGATATTATAAAGATTAAAATACCTTATACATATTAATTTTCACACCTTCACATGCCAGTTTTAAACATTCCACAAACCTGTCATCTTGACACTTCTTTGCTTGCTAATTTGCTCATTATCTTTTGGACTAAGACAGTCTGCCTATAAGTGAAAACTAAACCTTAATTTAAAATTTTGGACCTCCTTTCATGTTTATTATGCCATGATTTTCTTCCCATACCTTATAATCCATTTTTAAATCTCAATCCAACATCAACTTCATGCTTGAGTCTTTAGCTAGGGTAACACTTTTGACTGTGACAGTCAAATTCTACCCCTATTCTAAGGTATGTTTTCCATTTTAGGATTTGTTCATAATGTGATTAATTCAATCTTGATCTTATATAGGTCACGATTCATTTTTTTAATCCAAATCTCCAGTTTATAACCCAAAACCAAGCTTGAACTTTTAGATTCCTCCTCACTATCAATATAACTTTCCTTAACTATGTTTCTACGCCTGTAGATGATCATTTGCTCTTATGGATGTTGCATAGAAGTTACTCCTATTATATTTGAGGTCATTTATAATTAATTTACACCAAATTAACCAATTAAACTCATTTGATGTAATTTAAAAACCCTACCTTCAACTTTACTTTTGACAGAGACAACTTCCAAACACCAGGTTGTAGGTGTTTATTTTCCATGGTTGTAGATTGTATTTTGGTAATATTTTAGTCTCAAAGGTCCATAAAAACTTTATTGTCCCTCTTTTAAATCTGTTGTTATCATCCATCTATTTCAAATTTTTAATTAGCTTCAACATACCTTCTTTACTCCTAATTGAAACCAACCTCCAATACCCCTAGTTGTAGGTGGATAATACAGGGCATGTGGGTTACATAAGAGTCATTGAAGTATGTTCACCTTATCTAGGGACTTGTTTAACTTATATCTATTCTGTTATCATTCATATTAGGACTTAGTTCATTTTTAGGAACCTTAAACACCATTTCCTTTATGCTAAACATTGAAACACTACCTCCACTGCCTCTCTACCATGTGTACAAATAGGGGATGGCCAAGAGACATCATTTCATGTAGTTACCACTCTTCTTAATGGCTTACGGATCAGGATTGGTTATTGAGTTATTTTTAAATGTTCCTTCTTGGAAGATTAGGCCTATGACTAGTCAAGTGTCTTGTATGGAAAGTAATCATTAGGAATCTTGTAGATATCACTGTCTACCTTCAGTGATTTCTTGGAAACTTTGAGGGGTTCACAATCCACTTTCCACTTGTTATTTTATCTTTAAAACTTTGGGTAGTAATTATTTGGTATATGGAAAATATACCCACCCAATATTAGGATTAAAATACTCTTACAAGTACATTTTGAAGAGTCCACAAAAACCCTACAGACCTCTATTTGATCATTTTAGGGCAAGTAGGCCTGATCACCTTTCAATACTCAAAATGTTGTTCAAACATCTTCCATTTGCAAAATAAGCTCCTTAATAGGTCTATTTTATATTATTCATAATAATTTACTTCAATTTAGATTGATCATATATAATAATCATCTATAGAAGAGCCATTTATGGCCTTAGCTGTGGATGGCATTCCCTTTACACAACCAGATTGACATCACTCCTTAAACATGCTAGTTATAGCATCTAAATGCCATTTTCTAACACTTACATGCATTCAAGAGGTCTCCCAAGCTTTAAATACCATGTCATAACCTTCACATCTCATTGATGATATTAACATACTCCTGTAGGTCGAGATTTGTGACTATGTTATGTAAGGAGGTCATGAAGAAGTAAGAAAATGCAAGGAAAAAACTATCCAAGCACCACAAAATAATATGTCAACTCTTATTTTCATGAAAAACATATGGATCATCCTAAAAACATATCAAAACACTCTTCCTAATTTGAGGGAAATGTTTCCAAAGTAGGTGAAGTGACTGCTAGTGCAAACTCAAGCCTTTGCAAGCCTAGAAGAGGATTTCCCAAACTAATGAAATATTAAAGAAATAAGGAGCATGGAAATATACTTAAAATAAATTTTATTCCCCTACATCACTCACACACATTAATCCAAAACAAGAGAACTTCAAACATATTCAAAAAGAGACCCCTTCTTGGTTGAATAGGCACAAGAAGCTGCCCGAGATCAAACTAATGGTTCATGAAGTAGGAACCACCAAATATCAAGTTAATATTATGAATGTGAATAGTATTTCAAGTAATATCCACCTATAAAATCAATCTTCATGACTCAAAGTGTACAACCCGTACCAATTGTTGGAAGTTGCCTCTTATTTGTATGCCAAGAGGAAATGGGATAAAATTGAGTTGCAGATGTAATATTTTTTTTGTGAAACAAATGAAAACTAAATTTGGATATGACTTGTGTATAGGTGAAGATTCACACCACCAAATTTTACAAATGGCACACTTCTCAAGGAGCCGTACAAATATCTTTTTCTCACTCTTTGATCAAGAAAACTACCCTTTTTTGAACAACCTACCATTTATTCAGTTATGTCAGCTTCATAAAAACTTATAAGGACATATTTGGGATGAAATAATTATTTTTAGCTTGCACAAATCCCAAGAAACCTATACAAATAATTAAATAAACTATTTAGACCCTTTAAAATGACTAAAAATGATAAATAGACCTAGAGAACACTTAACCAAAGCGATTAAAACACAAATTAACACTAATTTACCTATGAAACACCTTATAAAAACATATTTCATTCTTTTAAATGCCTAAAAGTGAAGTTTTTTACTAGGGGTGCCCTATTCAACATGTATCTATATGTTTGAGCTTCCAAGTCTTCAGCATCCTCTATGACAATTCCTTGATTATTTTTTAAAAACTATAGGGATTTATCATGAGGTTGATAAATTCTAGTTTTCAATGTATAATAACTATGTTTATGTCACAGTTAATTTGATAAAAAAACTTTGAAGTATCCATTGATATTCAATTAGGGAAGGAACGTTTCTCATAAAAGATTACCTACTTCAATAGTATGAACACACTTTAGATTTCAATAATCCTATCATAGGATTTGTGATTTTTTGTTTATAATTTGAGTAAATCCATCTATCAATAAGGCACCACCTAATAAGAAAAAGGTGGCCAAAAAACTTTATGGATAGACTATGGTGGCTAACAAAAAAACTAATCCCAAAAAATAATCCTAAAGAAACCTTTGGTCCTACCACTGTCAAACCCCACCAAATAGAAGAGGAGGATGAAGGTACTCCCCTTATTATTAGTCCTTTATAGTCTCACAAGTATCATGTGGCCTCTCAAAGACAATTTTTTCTAGTTAATCATTTTCTTTTAATTTATTCTCACGTTGACACCATCTACAAGTGGTCCTACCTTGTAGTGGTCATGCATTCCCTCTCACAAAAATGATGAATCCCTTGGGAATTAAATTAAGATTAAAAAACACTCCATTTTACAAAGGGATTTTATATTTTCCGAACCATCACTCATTCTTTGGCAACCATTTAACAACACTTTATTCAAAAGAAGAATAGAGGATAGATAAGGAGAATTATTCAAAGAGTATTCCTCCCAATGAATCAAATCTTTTATATTTTTTAAAGTCTCACACATTCCTCCTTAAAATTATCTTTCCACATTTCTTATCAATAGTTGGGTGATTTAGGTTTGATTTGTTTATAAGAAGTTAATATTTCATGATTTCTTCTATAATATTATCTGATAAATATATAGTCTAATGCATCTCACTTTTCCATTTTACATGAATATAGATGTGGAAACACTAGTATTTTTATTTCACCAAAATTTACTAGCTTAATTTTTTTAGTTCGGATAAGATCCAAGAAATGAAGTTATTTTTGTTTTACTTGACATTGATGGTGATTCATTATGGGTTATCAAAATTTAAATCCTAAAGGATTTCCCTAACATAAATATTTTATGGAGATGGATCATTAACAATCTACTCCTTTCTATTTGGTTGATTTGTGGTGACTTTAATATGATTGACAGTCCCAAAGATAAAACTAGTGTCATTCTAATGAGATGGTGTATGGGATAACATGAAGTGTGACATTGTTTCAAGCACCGATGGGGCTTAGTCAAACCACTTCTCCAATTGCATGAATTAACTGATATGCCATAGAATATTTAATCCAATTACTAAGCCAAAGCAACAAGTTCCTCAAATGGTTGGACCATGTTATGGTTTTCTAGAAACACATGTTATCTTTCTAAATTTATGATGGGAAACCTATCATAGTTAATCTATAAAATTTACTTTATAATCATAGTGATATCACTTATAGAGTGGAGTGGGGTGTAAGCCATCTTAAATTAGCACACAATCATTTTTTAATGAATTTCTCTCATATCATCCACAAGGGCATTATCTAACTCATTGCTAGAGTGTATAATTTAACTCCATGTCTTCCATACACTATCAACTAGATCAAGCAATGGAATGAGGAAATCAACCACACCACTACATTCCTTTGCCATTATGAAAAGTAGATTGTGTGTGCTAGGAAGTGGCCTAATGGTGTTGTCATCAACCAATACTAAATTATTTCATCCATCCTTAATCAAAATCCTTTTTAATCACACTTGTAAGCCATGGTTTCCTCTCTCAAACACAAGATCAAAATTACTAGTATTCATGTTCCCAAAGGGGACACAAATTAGAGCTCATTTTCATTGGCTTAATATTGGGGACTATGTCTTGAATGATTAATTAAAATCTCTTATGGATACACAAGCTAAGGAGTATATCAAATCCATCAAGTTTGTGAATAATCACATTGTCAATATAATTTAATTCTCCTCAAAAAGTTTGGACCTCTAGAAATTGGATTTCCAATTCCAAAAACAATTAATGGAAAGAGCTCAGGATTTATAAGAATGTTTAGATGTGATACCCTAAAAATTGAGCATTTCAAAACCAAAAACCTATGATGTTCCTCTTTCTCTTGATGAGCTCTTTCATTTAGTGCATTGCACAATCAATGATAAAGAAAAATTCATTGGTGGTTATGATATATGTACATAGATATAATTATATATACATACATACGTGAACATATGTATATATATGTACATATACTACATACATTCATACATATCTTAATTGATGTTTCTAAAAGAATGGAGTGTTCTCATACTTCTCTCAGTAGGACAATATTTCTCAAACTTTATTTTACAAAATTATATGATTGGATAGAATGGCCCTTTTTTCTTACCATGCTTAAGGCTATGGATTTTGACCAATTATTTCTAAATTGGTATTGTAAAAAATTTTATCTGATGCATCAGTCTACCTTACCATCAATAAGCATAAGTATAATAAATTTGTCCTTTTTCAATTTATTATACAAGATTTCCCTCTAGCTCATGTTTTATATGTTTTCATTGCCAAGGTGTTTAGTTATCTTCTTGCTCATAGAGTATACCAAGGACTGATCAAGGGTATTTTTCATCCTAATTGCTCCTTTGATTGCATCAATGGGATTTTTCATATGATACCTCATTACCCTCGATAACTAATAAGCTTTATTCAAAGAGAAGATTTGATGCATTGACATATTTTTAAAATCCTTAGGTTTTGATTTAGAAATTGCCAAAACCTAGTGTTAAAGACATAGCATGGAGTCTTTGCCTAAATGGTTCCATAATTATCCATGGTTCAAGAGATACAAAAAGAAGAGATATTTAAAATCCTTGATAATCCTTTTGCTTTTTTTATCTCTCATTTAAATTTGTTTTAGTATGCTATTTATAGAGTGGAACTAAAGGTATTAAATTGGATTTCCAAACCTCTCTTGTTAGATGATAAAATTTAGGTATTTACTAAAATTATTTCAATCACTCATGTTTACTACACCTCTTGTTTGGCCCCTTGAAAAGCCTCATATCATAAATTAGTCAAAGTTATTGGAGACCTTATTGGGACCATTAATAAGCAAACTAAAAGTTATGATAGGATTGTTTGGGACATTTTTTGCCTTCCTCATGGAAAAGGAGGAATGTGCATCATTGATGTCTATAGACAAAGTATTGTCATTTTTTAAGTGGGTAGTTAGATAAATTAGAGGTGATAATGTTTTGTTATTATTTCTAAAGCATTGCATCTATACAAATACTCCCTATAATAAAATTAGTTTAAAACATTGGCCTACACATTTTGTTAATTTTTTATTTGATTAAGGATAAACACTTTTAACATACATTTTAGCCTACACATTTTGTTGATTACCACTACCAAAACATCATATTTTTTATAGGCTATTTGGACCTTTCAATTTTTTTTCAATACCACATCATTATGGATATATATATCAGGAGGTCTTTAAAGACTTGAATTATTTATACATATTAGGTTGTATTTAATGAGTTTAATTATTGGTTTGGTAGGTCCAATGACCATGTCCAATTGCTTTTATTAATTCAATTATTGGCTTTTGTCTGACTATAATAATATATACATGAGTGTAGGCTGTGGGTCAAATAATTATAACACCATATGACATTTTCCAAGCAAATAAGGTTATTAGCATGAATTTTTTATGGTCAAAATATTTTTAAATTTTATTTATTTATTTATTTATATTATTTGTGGGGTGAAAATCTTAGTTATGAAAAAATCATAATCTTATCTTCAAAATGATACCCATACATGCATAGCAACAGTCTCTATTAAGTCATCATGTTTGCATATTATTTTAATGCATCCTTGGCCATATACTACTTTTTTTTTTTGATTTGATTTATTTATTTTTTGTCAATTTATTCTAGTTCAAAAAATAAGAGTCATTGAGATTGTTAGAGAGTCACTATTTTGAACATTCATGGGACTTAGTGGACCCACTCTTCCAATTTCACACATTAACTAATGTGCCATAGAATGCTTAGTCCAATTGCTAAGCTATCATAATAGGGTCCTCAAATAGTTGGATCATGTCATGAGTATTTAACAACGCATGTTCTCTTTCTAAGTTTATGATGGGAAACATGTCATAGTTCATCTATAAATTTTACTTTTTAATCATAGTACTATCACTTTTAGAGTGGAGTGGGGTGGCTATTGGAAATATTGTCATTGATGTCAAAGGTCTAGCATTATTGTTGATAAAGGCCCCATTGCATTTAATGGTGTTTTTAATATTCATATCTTGGCTAATGTGTGTTAATATTTATTTAATATTAATGAATATATTTTTGGTTGCATATAAGTCAAAACAGGGCCCATGAAGAAGTTAAAGAGTCACATAGTAAAATATGAAAGAGGAATGGGACACATTTTCTCATGAAGAGTCCCCTTGAGGAATTCCAAGAGTCACCATGTGAAGACAAAAGAGGCATGGAACATTTTTCCATGAAGGGACACTTTGAGGAATACAAAAATTCACCAAGATAAAGACAAAAGAGGAAAAGACACTTTTGCTTATGAAGGGTCACCATATGAATTTTCAAATGCAAGGATACGAAGGGTCATGCAAGTTTGGCACTATTTTCCATGAAGATTGAAGGGTCACAAAGGGTGAAGGCCAAAGGTCATTTAGAAAGCTATTGTTAAGGTGTGGACCTAAAAGCTTCACCAAATGAGTGAGTGCAAAAGTTGCAGGAATTACACAGTCACCGGCGTCGGTCAAGAGTCAACTAGGAGATGCCGGCGTCAGTCATAATCGACTAATGTCGGTCACAGGTAGACAGGAAGGGACCGATGTCGGTCACCTGTGCGTCCAGAATGCTATTTTCATGGACAGAATAGAATGTTTGCATGGTAGGATTAAGTGATAGTCTTAAGTCTGCATCTCTACTTTAAGTAAGACTATTTAGAGCCCTTGATTAGGAGGTGCATCTAATGGCTATAATTGTATGCTCATGTTTCCTAATATTATATATAAGATTAGATCTTCATAGCTTATTGAATTGGAAAGTACAATTGTATATGTGTATCAATCCAAGTGTTAGAGTTGATTGTAATTGAGAGAGAGCTCTTAAGGGAAAGAGATTTGGAAAGAGATATGTACATCTGAGAGAGGTGTGGAAGAAAAGAAGTTTCTTCAATTGTATTCCTTCTGTAAAGAGTTTAATACAAGTTTTTAGGGTGGTTTCTTGTATCTCTTATTGTTTGTTGTTTTCTGATTCTAGTTACTTATCTTTCTGGTTTAATTCCGCATTTTATTGCTTTCACATTGTAATCAAGATTGTTGGTTGATCCCCAACAAGTGGTATCAGAGCTCAGGTTGACTAACAAGTGTTTCAGATCTGGTTAGGGTGTATTGATTACAGGTTACTCACAGGAATTTTTGTTTGAGTGGGAGAAGCAATGGCAGAAGAAAGTAAACTGAGAATGGAGAAGTTCAATGGCAAGAATTACCAATTATGGAGAATGTAGATAGAGGATTATCTGTATCAAAAATATCTATACTTACCGTTAGGTGGAGTTTCAAGGAAGCCCACAGACATGGAAGATGAAGAATGGGAAGTTCTTGATAAAAAGGCTCTTGGATCTATAAGATTGATTCTGACATCTACTGTGATATCTAATTTATCACAGGCAAAGTCAACGGTAGACTTAATGACTACTTTAGAAAATTTATATGAAAAACCCTCAGCTTCAAATAAGGTATATCTTATGAAGCAGTTATTTAACTTGCAAATGCAGGAAGGTGGATCTGTATCTAATCATCTAAATGATTTCCATGGAATTGTAAATCAATTAAATTTAGTCAAAATAGTGTTTGATGATGAAATTAAATCTCTATTAATCTTATGTTCTTTACCTGAAAGTTGGCATAGCTTGGTAATGGCAGTTAGTAATACTGCATCTGCTTCAAATATTTTAAAAGTAGAGGATGTTGTTAGTATAATCTTGAATGAAGAAATTTGCAGGAAAATCACAGAGGAAACATCAAGGAACGCTTTAAGTTTTGAGAGCAGGGGAAGGCAAAAAGAGAAGAGCAAGAAAGGGAGATCAAGGTCTAAGTCAAAGGTGAGAGGTAGATCCAAATCTAGAAATGGCAGGAAGCCACAATGCTGGAATTGTGGAAAGATAGGGCACATAAGCAAAGAGTGTTAGTCAAAACCTAAAGAGGACAATCAGCATGAAGGTAAAGAAGAAGCAAAAGTTGCAGGTATTGCACAAGATGCTCTTATATTCTCTTTGCATAATAATATAGAATCTTGGGTGTTAGATTCTAGTGCCTCTTTTCATGCTACCCCTAATAGAGAATATTTTAGTGACTATGTCCATGGAGATTTTGGAATAGTTTATTTAGGGGATGATGAGCCTTGTAAAATTATTGGCAAAGAAAAAGTGCAGCTGAAAATGCAGAATGGCAACACATGGGTGTTGAGAGATGTCATGCATGTTCCCAGCTTGAAGAGGAATTTGATTTCTGTAGGAAAGTTAGGGGATGAGGGTTGTATAGTAACTCTCACATCTGAATCTTGGAAGGTGACCAAGGGTGCACTTGTATTAGCCAGAGGTAAGAGAGTAGGTACTCTCTATTTATGTAATTATATTACTAATATTTCTCCTTTTGTATTATCTACTTCAGATGTGGATGCAAAATTGTGGTACTCTAGGCTCGGCCACATGAGTGAGAAGGGAATGTCCATTCTTAAATCAAAAGGTAAGCTTTCAGATTTGAAAATCATAGATCTGGATTTTTATGAGCACTATGTTTTTGGGAAATAGAAGAGAGTGAGTTTTCTCAAGACTGGATCAACAAAAAAGAAACACAAATTGCAGCTTGTTCACGCAGACGTGTGGGGACCAGCTCAGGTTGATTTTATTAGAGAATCATAGTACTTTGTCTCTTTCATTGATGATGCTATAAGAAAGGTATGGGTCTATTGTATAAGGAAGAAATATGATGTTTTTAACAATTTTAAGATTTGGAAAGCTATGGTTGAGAATGAAATAGGTAGGAGATTGAAGTGCCTGAGATCTGACAATGGTGGTGAGTTTTACAGCCATAAGTTCAACTAGTATTGTTATATGCATGGAATACATAGGCAAAGGACGGTTCCAAGGACACCTCAGCAAAATGGAGTTACTGAAAGGATGAACAGAATAGTAATGGAGAGTGCAAGGTGTATGAGATTACATGCTAGTTTGCCCTTAGAGTTTTGGGCAGAAGCTGTGGATACTTCAGTGTACCTGACTAATAGAGGACCCTCTACAGCTCTGGATGGTGGAATTCTAGAAGAGGCATGGATAGGTAAAAAGGTAGATCTCTTATTTCTTAAAATTTTTGGTTGTGAAGCTTTTGTGCACGTTGATAAGGAAAATAGAAAGACGCTGGATGCTAAGTTTATGAGGTGCACATTTATTGGTTATGGCTCTAATGATTTTAGATTCTAATTTTGGAATTTAGGAACTAACAAAATAATTAGGAGCCGTGATGTTGTTTTCAATGAAAAAGTGATGTATAGTGATCAACTCAAGAAGCTGAATCAATCTGGGTAGAGCAATGGAGAATTGGATGAGGTGACGGTCCAAAATGAGCTTGTGGGAAAGAATAATCACAGACAGGAAAACACAGAGATCAACGTCAGTCAGGCAAGAACCAACATCGGCAATACAAGAACCGATGTCGGTCATACAGTGACCGATGTCAGCCAGGAAGAAACTGAATTCAGTCATGTAGAATCGATGTCGGCCAGTAATAGGCCTGGAAGTGACTGAGGTTGGTCACTGTCAGAGAATTTGGGTGGACAGTGTGTTGTGAACGAGTCTTAGATGCCCATTAGGAGGTCAGAAAGGGTAAGTAAACCTCCAATTCGATATTCCCCTTCATTATTCTATTTATTGCTTACTAATGGTGGAGAACCAGAGAGTTTTGATGAAGTAATACATGTGGAATCCAAGAATCAGTGGGAGCTAGGCATGAATGAGGAGATTGATTCCTTGAAAGAGAACCAAACGTGGGATTTGGTTGAGTTGCCAGCGGGAAAGAAGACACTGAAGAACAGATGGATCTATAGATTGAAGGAAGGTGAGAATGGGCAGATGAGATATAAGGCCAGGTTGGTAGTGAAAGGATTTGCACAAAAACCAGGTATTGATTTTGGTGAGATTTTTTCTCCTATAGTTAAAATGACTTCTATATGAACTGTATTATCTTTAGTTGCTATTGAGGATTTGCATCTTGAGCAGCTTGATGTTAAGACAACGTTTCCTCATGGAGATTTGGATGAAGAAATATATATGAAACAACCGGAAGGATTTGAGGTCAAAGGTAAGGAGAAGCTAGTGTGCAGATTGAAGAAAAGCTTGTATGGGCTCAAGCAAGCTCCTAGACAATGGTATTTGAGATTTGACAGGTTTATGACTGAGCATGGCTACAGTAGATGTCAATCTGACCATTGTGTGTATTTTAAGAGATTGGATAATGGTAGATATATTATTCTATTGTTGTATGTAGATGATATGCTGGTTGTAGGATCACACTGCTGGATATCTCTGAGCTTAAGGTGAAATTAGCTCACATATTTGCCATGAAGGATTTGGGAGCAGCAAAGAAAATCTTTGGCATGAGTATTAAGAGAGACAGGAAAAATCACAGGTTGATTTTGTCTCAAGAGGATTATGTGAACAAGGTGTTGGAGAGGTTTAATATGTAGGATGCAAAACTGGTAAGCACACCTTTGGCTGGACATTTTAAGTTGAGTAAAGAATAGTGTTCTAATTCACATGATGAGGTACAGTACATGAGTAGAGTTCCATATGCTTCCGCAGTAGGGAGCTTAATGTATGCAATGGTTTGTACTAGATCAGATATTGCCCAAGCAGTGGGAGTTGTAAGTAAGTATATGGCCAATCTAGGGACGGAGCACTAAAAAGCAGTTCAGTGGATCCTTAGATATTTGAGAGGGACCAGCAGTAGGCATTTGTGCTATGGAGGTTTAGATACTTCTCTACATGGTTATGTAGATTCAGATATGGCAGGTGATTTGGATGGCAAGAGAAGCACCACATGATATGTTTTCACTATTGGTGGAATGGCAGTTAGCTGGATTTCAAAGCTGCATAAGGTTGTTGCCTTGTCAACTACAGAAGTAGAATATATTGTAGTCACAGAGGCTAGCAAAGAGAAGATATGGATGACACGGTTCATGGAAGAGCTAGGAAAGGAGCAAGAGAGTTGCAGATTATACAGTGATAGTCAGAGTGCAATTCATTTGGCTAAGAATTCAGCCTTTCATTCAAGAACCAAGCATATACAGCGTAGGTACCACTTCATAAGACAGGTATTGGAGGATGGTGAGTTGAAGCTGGAGAAGATCCATACAGATGAGAACCCTGCGGATATGTTAACCAAGCCGGTAACAAAGGAGAAGTTTAATCTTCATTCAACTTTTGTTGGTCTTCATGATTGAGTTTGAAGATGGAGGAGCTAGAAGATGTTGTTGTACAGGTACTGGTGCAGCTATTTATCTCCAAGTGGGAGATTGTTAAGGTGTGGAGCTAAAAGCTTCACCAAATGAGCGAGTACAAAAGTTTCAAGAATTACACAGTCACCGACATCGGTCAGGAGTGACCGACGTCAGTCAAGAGTCAACTAGGAGATGCTGGCGTCGGTCATAATCGGCTGACATTGGTCATAGGTAGATAGGAAGGGACCGATGTCGGTCACCTGTGCGTCCATAATGCTATTTTCATGGATAGAACAGAATGTTTGCATGGTAAGATTAAGTGATAGTCTTAAGTCCGCATCTCTATTTTAAGTAAGACTGTTTAGAGCCCTTGATTAGGAGGTGCATCTAATGGCTATAATTGTATGCTCATGTTTCCTAATATTATATATAGGATTAGATATTCATAGCTTATTAAATTGGACAGTACAATTGTATATGTATATCAATCCAAGTGTTGGAGTTGATTGTAATTGAGAGAGAGAGAGCTCTTGAGGGAAAGAGATCTATACATCTAAGAGAGGTGTGGAAGAAAAGAAGTTTCTTCAATTGTATTCCTTCTGTAAAGAGTTTAATACAAGTTTTCAGGGTGGTTTCTTGTATCTCTTATTGTTTGCTATTTTCTGATTCTAGTTACTTATCTTTTTGGTAAAATTCTATATTTTATTGCTTTCACATTGTAATCAAGATTGTTGGTTGATCCCCAACAGCTATAAATAAAGACTTGATAAGCCATTTGTAATATGTAAGAGATTGCATGGTTTCTATTTATTTTTGAAGAGAGAAAAACATGAGACATTGTAGAGTTCTATCATTTGTTGAGTAAGCAACATTGAGAGATAGTTGTATTTTATACACAAGAGGAGTTGGTGCTCCTATGGGTTGGTGCTCCTATGGGTTAGTGCTCACAAATATTTGTTGTGTTGATGCTCGGCAAAGGGGTTGGTTCCCCTGTAAATTGGTTCTTGTGAACTTTGTATTTTAAGTCGGTGCTCATTCATATAGTTGAGATTATTATCCATGGTTTTTTCCACTTTGGGTTTCCATGTAAAAATATAGTCTCTCTCTCTCTCTCTCTCTCTCTCTCTCTCTCTCTCTCTCTCTCTCTCTCTCTCTCTCTCTCTCTCTCTCTCTTGTGTGGTGTAAATTATTATTTCAATTTTATTGCATATATTAAATGTATGATTGAATGGTTAAAGAAATAAATAAGACTAAATAAAAGATATATAATATACCAATTCACCCCCCTCCTCTCAATATATTTCATGCTTAACAATTGGTATCATAGCAGGTTCCTTTTGAAAAAGTTTTACAACTTGAAGGAAGATAGGGAAAGCATGATGGCTGGATCACATGAAGGATTTTATAAAAATAAGGCACATTTGTTTGATGGGATGAATTATGTCTTTTGGAGCATAAGGATGAAGACTTATTTGATGGCCCTTAGATTTGACATATGACAAGCAATGGTGGAGGAATATGAAGAGCCACAGACACTAGTAACTACTCGGATAAAAAAGAAGGCAAGTGAAAATAATGTTAAACCTTTAAATGCTATTTTATGTGGTTTATGTGAATCATAATTTTTTAAAGTTATGCAATGTAAATCTACTCATGAAACTTGGGTAAAACTTGAGAATATTTACAAAGGTGATGGAAAGGTTCAGCAACCTAAGCTTCAAACTTTCAAAAGATAGTTTGAGAGTTTGAAGATGGAAGAAGAAGAAAATATAGCAAGTTATCTCTTGCAGGTTGATCAAATCGTCAATCAGATTTAATGTCTTGGAGAAAATTTAGAAGAATCAACTGTGGTTCAAAAGGTTTTAAGATCTCGGCCATTGAGATATGATGCAAAAGTTTCAGCAATTGAAGAGATGATGAATTTAGCCAAACTAAATATGGATGAGCTTCATGGTATTATTATGGCATATGAGATGTGGACTGAACAAGATAAACCTTCAAAGAGAGAAGCAGCTTTCAAGACATCAAAAAAAGAGAAGGCTAGAATTCAAGAATCAAGTGATAATTGTAGAAATGATGAAGATGACAATGGAGCTCTACTCATTCACAAGCCAAAAAAGGGCACAGATAAATATCAAGAAAAATTACCTTTTAAATGTTTTAATTGTGGAAAGATTAGACATTTAGTAGCTAAATGCCCAAATAAGGGTAATGATGACAATGAAGAAGGAAAGTCTACATACAAGAAGAATTTCAAAATAAAATTCAAGGAGGGATTCAAGAAGAAGAGTTTGTATTCTAAAGATCCTAGCTCAGCCGAAGATAGTGGAGTCCGTGACTCAAAAGAAGAAGAAGAGATTATATTCATGGCCAAACATGAAAATAAATAAAGCAATCAATGATAGAGTAGCCAATGATTCAAAATTTTAGAATAGCACTAATATGTTGAATAAGATATTAGAAAATCAAAGATCAAAGAAAATAAATAAAGAAATCAATGATAGAGTAGCCAATGATTCAAAATTTTAGAATAGCACTAATATGTTGAATAAGATATTAGAAAATCAAAGATCAATGTTAGATAAGACAGGTATTGGATTTGAAAAAGAGAAAGAGGAGGTCATTAATTTCATAGACAAAGAAAAAAGAAAGAGCTATGACAAAGCTCTTACAAAAGAGGAAATAAAAAAGGAAAAAGTTAAGAATACAGAGGACATCTCAAACAAAAAAGGCTAGAGGGAATAGAGCTACAAGAGGCAATCAGGTCAGAGATATAAAAATAGGTCATATTTTTATGGTTACTATTTTTATTATAATAGATATGGTCATGAGAAATTAGAATTTTGAAAAAGAGATAACAATTTTAGAAGTAAGGAGAAGGAAAGTCATGTAGAGTCAAGTAGAAGCCACAACTCTTTTGCTCCTCTATCAAGCTTTAATGAAGAGACCATAATATGTTACAAGTGAAAAAACTTTGGACACATAGCCTGGTACTATAGAAGTGTGTTCGAGTTAGTCAAGAAAGACCAAATTTTCAAGGCTCCATTCATCAAGAAGAAAGTTTAGACAGGTTCATGGCAAAGGAAACACCCTAAAAATTCTATGTTGGTGCAAACTGCTTTGGATGCAAGAAATGAATAAAAGCCATGGTTCATTAATAGTGGATGTTCGAGGCACATGACAAGAGATAAGAGTAAGTTCATAACCTTGAATAAGATCAATGGTGGAATAGTGAAATTTGGAGACAATACTACTACTAAAATTGCTTTAAAAGGTACACTATTTAGATATGTTGGTTGTAGATGCTCAGAGAACAGACAATAATTTGTATATGCTATCAGACATCAAAGGTCAAAGATGTTGTTTGTGTTTTCTTATTGATGATTTTTCACGTATGACTTGGGTAATGTTTTTAAAGAAAAAATCAGAAGCTTTCAGACATTTCAAAGCATTCAAAGCATTAGTTGAGAATGAAACTAGTTTGAAGATTAAGTGTCTAAGATCAGATTGAGGAGGAGAATTCATGTTAGATCAATTTATTGAGTTTTGTGAATACCATGGAATAAAGAGACATTATTCAGCAGCTAGAACTCCACAACAAAATGGAGTAGTTGAACAAAAAAATAGAATACTTCAGGAGATGGTGAGGACAATGCTAAATTAATCTAAGATAGTAAATAAATATTGGAGAGAGGTACTTGCTACATCAGTGCATATTCATAATAGATAATTATTGAGAGTTAATAGTGACAAGACTCCTTATGAGCTATGGAAAGATAAACCATCAATAGTTGATTATTTTAGATTTTTCAGTAGCAGATGCTTCATAAAGAGAATAGATGAAAAACTTGGTAAGTTTGAATCTAGAGCAGATGAAAGTATATTTTTTAGTTATTCTTGCAAAATTAAAGATTATAAATGTTATAATAAAAGAACTAAGAAAATTATTGAAAGTGCAAGTGTCAAAATAGAATAAGATGGAACACAAAGAATCAGTGATCCAATAGACATTCCTGAAATCATTGAAGAGGAAGATTTTGAAGAATCAAATGAAGACAAGAAGAAGGAGAAAAAGGGAACCAAAAATCCATCCAAACATGTTTAGAGAAATCATAATGAAAGTGACATCATCAGGGACATAAATGAAGGAATTCACACCAGAAGAATGATGGTAAGTGATTCTAAGCAAGTTAACTTTTCTTTGTTATCCAAAATTCAACCTAGAACTTTTTTAGAAGCTAGACATGATAAGCATTGGCTTAAGGATATGGATGAAGAATTAAATCAAATAGAAAAGAATGATAATTGGGAATTAGTGCCTAGACCAAAAGATCACAATGTGATAGGAACAAAATGGGTTTATAGAAATAAGTTGAATGAAAATAGAGAAGTGACCATAAATAAAGCAAGATTACTATGTAAAGGATATGTTCAGATTGAGGGAATAGATTTTGAAGAAATTTTTGCACCAGTGACAAGGTTAGAGGCTATTATAATGTTTCTTGGATATGCGGTGTTTAAAAATTTCAAAGTGTTTCAGATGGATGTCAAATCTGCTCTCCTGAATGGGAATCTAGAAGAAGAGGTCTACATTGAGTAGATTGAGGGATTTATTCTCTCAAATATTAATATCCATGTATGCAAATTGAAGAAAGCATTGTATGGATTGAAACAAGCTCCCAGAGCTTAGTATGCAAGACCTGATAAGTATCTGCAGGATCAAGGTTTCAAGAGAGGATTTACTGATGGTAATCTCTACATCAAAATAGAAGGTGAACATCAATTGATTATTATGGTATATGTTGATGATATCCTTTTTTGAGAAAATATTGAAAAGATGACCAAAAAAAATTCTAATAATATGCAAAAAGAATTTGAGATGTCTATGCTTAGAGAATTGTCATTTTTCTTAAGATTCCAAATATTTTAGTCAGATAAAGAAATTTTCATATCTCAAAGTAAATATGCCAAGGAAATGTTGAAGAAATTTGGTTTTGAGGATTGTGCACCAGTTGGCACACCAATGTGTATAGGAAATAAGGTGAGTAAGGATGAATATTCACCTATTACAGATCAATCTTTTATATAGATCTATGATTGGTAGTCTTTTATATTTGATAGCATCAAGGCTAGACATCATGGATGCAGTAGGTATGGTTGCAAGATATCAGTCATCTCTAAAAGATAGTCATGTTCAGTTGGTGAAGAGAATATTTAGATATATCAAGGGGACATTGGATTATGGATAATGGTATCCCACAAGTAGAGATTTCACTTTGGTTGCTTATACAGATTCAGATTGGGTAGGGTGCTTGGATGACAAAAATAGTACAAGTGGAGAAGATTTCTTCCTTGGTGATAACTTAGTATCATGGCTAAGCAAGAAGCAAAATTCAGTATCACTTTCTACAGCTGAAGCAAAATATATTGTAGCAGTATTATGTTGTACTCAAGTGCTTTGGATGAAGCAAAATTTGGAAGATATCAAGGTAAAGTATGATGAACCTATTTCTATTTTGTGTGATAGCACAAGTGCTATAAATATTTTGAAGAATCTAGTGATGCATTCAAGAACAAAACATATTCCCATTAGATATCACTTCTTGAGAGAGCAAGTTATAGATCAACAAGTTAAGATAGAATATATCAATACTATAGAGAAGATTTTAGATATTTTTATAAAGGCATTATCAAAAGACACATTTGAGTATCTACAAGAGAAGTTGGGAGTAATTTCTTTTACTTCCTGTCATTGAGGTTCAGCATCAGTTGAGGGGGAGCTAAGAGTTAGCTCCATGTAGGCCCTTTACCATTGATTTCAAAGGGGGAGAATAATAGGCACATGTACAGGTGTAGAAGTAGGTACAGGGAATAAATACAGGTTGCTACAGTAACGGGGAGTTATTGTATATTTTTTAGATGGTAGTATGTGTAGATTTCAAGGTGTGGTAGTTTGAGTTTGAGTTTTCCATCAATGAAAAAGGGGGAAATTTTTGTAAATATTGTCATTGATGTCAAAGGTCTAGCATTATTGGTGATAAATGCCCCATTGCATTTAATGGTGTTTTTAATATTCATATCTTTGCTGATGTGTTTTAATATTTATTTAATATTAATGAATATATTTTTGGTTGCATATAAGTCAAAAGAGGGCCCATGAAGAAGTTAAAGAGTCACGGAGTAAAAGATGACAAAGGAATGGGACACATTTTCTCATGAAGAGTCACCTTGAGGAATTCCAAGAGTCACCATGTCAAGACAAAAGAGGTATGGTGCATTTTTCCATGAAGGGACACTTTGAGGAATATAAGAAGTCACCAAGATAAAGATAAAAGAAGAAATGATGCTTTTTCTTATGAAGGGTCACCATATGACTTTTCAAATGCAAGGATACAAAGGGTCATGCAAATTTGGTGCCATTTTCTATAAAGATTGAAGGGTCACAAAGGGTGAAGGCCAAAGGTCATTTGGAAAGCTATAAGTAAAGGCTTGAGAATCCATTTTTCATATGCAAGAGATTGCATAGTTTGTATTTGTTTTTGAAGAGAGAAATGTAAGAGATATTGTAGAGTTCTATCATTTATTGAGTAAGCAACATTGAAATATAGTTGTGTTTTATACACAAGAGGGGTTGGTACTCCTATGGGTTGGTGCTCATGAATCTTTGTAAGGGGTTAGTGCTCTTGTCAGTTGGTGCTCACAAATAGTTATTGTGTTGATGCTCCTGCAAGTTGGTGTTTGTGAACTTTGTATTTTGAGTTGGTGCTCATTCATATACTTGAGATTGTTCTCCATGGTTTTTTCTACTTTGGGTTTCCAAGTAAAAATATGGTGTGTCTCTCTCTCTTGTGTGGTGCAAATTATTATTTTAGTTTTATTGCATATATTGAATGTATGATTGAGTGGTTAAATAAAATAAATCAGATTAAATAAAAGATATATAATATACTGATTCACCCCCCCCCTCATTAAATTTTATGCTTAACAGTGGTAACCATCTTAAATTACCACATAATCATTTTTTAATGTCCCTTATCATCCACAAGGACACTATCTGACTCATTACCATAGTGTATAATTTTTCTCTATGTCTTTCATACACTATCAACTAGATCAAACGATGGAATTAGGTAAATAATCACACTGCTACATTCCTTTGCCACTATGGAAATAAAATTGTGTGCTAGCAAGTGGCCCAATAGTGTTGTCATCAATAAATGCCAAAGGATTTACTCCATCCTTAATCAAAACCTTTTTGAATCACATTTGTAAGCCATGGTTTCCTCTGTAACACACAAGATCAATTACTTGTAGCCATCTTACCAAATAGGCACAAATTAGAGCTCATTTTCATTGGCTTAAGATAGGGGACTATATCTCAAATGATTAATTAAAGTTTCATAGGACCAAACAAGATGAGGAGTAGATCAAATCCATCAAACTTGTGCATAAGCACATCACCAATATACAATAAATCTCCTTGGCTATTCTAGCATCTATAAATTAGAGTTCCAATCCAAAGAAAATTTAATGGAATGAGATTAGGATTTACAAGAATGTTTGGATGTGATACCCTATAAATTAAGCATTTCATAATTAAAAACTATGATGATCCTCTTTCTATTGATGATATTTTCACATAGTGCATTGCATGGCTAATGACAAAGTAAAAGGGATAGATGGATTTAAAAATAAATTCTATAGAACTAATTAAAAATTTGTATGATCTGACTTGTTTCAAATTCACAAAGAAGCTCTACAAAATAAGTCCTAGGAATTGTCATCAACAAAAGAAATATTAATTTCATCCCCAACCTTAGAGATCCAGATCTTATTACTAGTTGGCACTAAATAAGCCTTTACAATTATTCTTATAAAATCAATAACAAGGGCCTAGCAAATCACTCCACCATATTCTACCTACAATCATCAAACCTGACCAAATGGGCTTCATCAACACACACACACACACACACACACACACACACACACACACACAACTTAATTTATGTTTCAGAAGGAATAGAGTGGGCTTGCACTTCTCTCAGTAGGACCATCTTTCTCAAACTTTATTTTGAAAAATCTTATGATTAGATAGAATGGCCCTTTTTTATTTCTATGCTTAAGGCTATGGAATTTGGACAATTATTTTTCTTGGTATTACAAACTTTCTTATCTAATGCATCAACCTGCCTTACCATCAATAAGATAAGTCTAACAACTTTAGACTTTTTCAATTTATTAGATAGGGTTTCCCTCTAGCTCATACTTTATATGTTTTGATTGCCAAAGTGTTTGGTTATCTTTTTGCTCACAAAGTATACCAAGGACTGATCAAGGGTATTTTTCTTCCTAATTATTTCTTTCAGCCCATCAATGGGATTTTTTTAGATGATACCTTCCTTACCCTCAACGCCTAAGAATCTTTCTTCACAGAGATGATTTGATGCATTGACATCTTTTTCAAAGCCTTAGGTTTTGATTCAGAATAGGCCAAAACCTAGTGTTAAAGACAGAGCATGGAGCCTTTGCATAAATGGTTTTGTGATTATTAGTGGAAGTAGATACAAAAAGGAGAGATATTTAAAGTAATTGGTAATCCTTTTGCTTTTGGCAGCTCTCATTCAAGTTTGTGCTAGTATGTTATTTGTATAGTGGAAATAAAGGTCTCAATTTAGATTTCTAAACCTCTCTTATTAGATAATAAAATTTACGTATTTATTAAAATATTTCAGTTATTCATATTTATTATATTTCTTGTTGGGCTCCTTGTAAAGATTCATATTATAAGTTAGGCAAAGTTATTGAAAACCTTCTTTGCACCATTAATAAGCAAACTAAAAGATATCACAAGATTGTTTGAGACAATTTTTACTTTCCTCATTAAAAAAAAAGAATGTACATCATTGATGTCTATAGAAAAAAGTATTATCATTTTTTTAAAGTAAGTAGTTTAGTGTTTTAATATTTCTAAAACACTACATCTATATAAACATTCTTTATATAATTAAATTAGTTGAAAAATATTAACCATCACACTTTGTTAAATTTTTATTGGATTAAAGATGAGCACTTTTAACATACATTTTAAATTATACTCTCTTGTTGATTAGCCCTGTCAAAACATCATATTTTTATATAGGCTATATGGACCCTTCAAATTTTTTTCAATACCTCATAATGATGGATATACACATGAGGCCGTCTTTAATGAGTTGAATGATATATGTGTCTTTAATGAGTGAATTATTGGTTTAGTGGGTCCAATGACCATGTCCTATCGTTTTTCTTAATTCAATTATTGGCTTTTTGTTATCGCTTTTCTTAATTCAATTATTGGCTTCTTGTTGGATTGTGACAATGTAGACATGACTGCAGGTTGCGGGTCAAATTAGTATAACGCATCCGAATTTTTTGTGGTCGAAATAATTATTTAATTTTTTAATTATATGTGTGTTGAAAATCTTGGTTATGAAAAAATCAAAATGTTATCTTCAAAACGGTACCCCTACATGCATAATCATGTATGCATCTTGTTTTAACGCATCCTTGGCCATATGGCGTGGTTCAGAAAATAAGAGCCATTGAGCTTCTTAGAGAGTTAAAGTAACTCTGCCGCACTGACCTATATATTAACAGACGACGTCCACATAATTACTCCCAGGTTGGGAAAATATAAAATACTATCAGAGAGAAATAGGATGTTGTGAATAAATTGAATTTAATCAATATCAAGAAAGAGAAGTTGATTAAAAACAACCATCTGGTGATGAGGAAGGCGGGTGGAGACACGAATGTTTCCTTCCCCATCCTTTGGGCCATTTCCAAAAACATGCCTCCCCTATCCATAATCAATCTCATACACTGGGAATCTGTGAGAGCCAATGACATTAGTAATATAGCGGTACCCGATATCACAAATTAAATCCACAACACCCCTCCCATGAGATTCATACCACTCTATCATATTATAAAGCTGCTCATCTGCAGTGGAGATGTTGATAAGCTCCTGAATTCACCAATTTCTTGGCTGTAGTTTTGGCTACACCCAAAGATAAGCAGTTTCCGAAATATGTTGGAGGCAAAGGCAGCTTCACACGACTTCTGCAATCACCCAGCACTGAAAAAACGAACGTTCTCTTCCTCTGCGATCTCCTGTGCTTTTATTACGCATCTCCAAAACTGTGCGGCCACTGCAACAAACGAAGTAGAAGCCCGGCTTCGTTCTTTCAAGCCTGCAACCATCTCTTTTGTAAAACAGAATGTTGAGTATATCACTTCAGTTTTGTGATCCACCAATCTCGATACCAAAACCTCGTCAGCCTTCTCAGTGTCCCTGACTATAGTAATTGCTTTTATGTGATCTGGCTCTGTCTTTGGTAAAAACTTGTAAATATAAGCCCCACTGATCCGATCGTTTACTATTTCATGGGGCTTGTAAGATATCGCCATGGGTGCCTTCTGCTCTTGGTTGAAGATTGTTCTCATGTGGTGGGGAGGTTTAGAAACAGGCAGGCCTCTGCTGCTTTCTGCCTACGATTTCATGAAATGCCAAAATGAATTTCCATCTGCTACAACATGATTAAATGTACATCCTATGCAAATCCCTCCTCCTTCAAAGGCTGTGACCTGCAATACGAAGCCAAGGCTAATAAAGATAACAGATCATGGGTATCCATATGTCATATATTGTTCAAATTTTGTATCGATAAAATTAACCTTTCCAATCCAATAAATACTAAAATAGTTTACCTGAATCGAGAGAAAAGGTGTATTGTAATTTTCGTCAAGCTGCTGGGAAGGATGGGCTATTTCCACAAGGCTTTCGAAAAAGTGCTTATGCTGAAACTCCTCTTTTTCCAGGTCGTGGGAAGGTATATTGATTGATGCTTCGATGAATTCCACTCCGCTATCGTTGCAATCGATCTCCGGCCTGCCAGATTCTCCGATGTCCAATCGCCCTGCCCATGGATAGAAATACACCAAAACTGAGGAAAGACTTCCATTGAAGAATTCTCTTTTGGCGTCGAGATGAGTTTGTAGAAGATCGAGGTTGATAAAAAACATCCGTTATCTAAAGCATGGGACACTCGGAGCGACTGTAGAAATTCTCTCCACTTTTACTTGGGCCACTGGTTCTCCCATTTCTGTAGCAATGGATTTCAGGCGATGGGATGAATTTTTGTAGCGGATGATTTTAGGCGATGGGATGATTTTCAGGCGACGAGATGAATTCAGGAAAGGGGGATTATTGTCGAAGCTCCTCGGGATGGATGGATTATTTGATGGGGAAAGTACCGTTCACGTAACGGTGAGGTGAGGCTATTATGGGTTTCAAACAAACGATTTATGATGTCTCTTTACCAGAGAAGTAACAAACAAAACTTTACAAGAAAAGTAAATTTATTCCATTCTTTCCTGTCAAGAAAAAGCAAATTTATTTTATTATTTAAAGAAAATAAATTAATGTTATCTCCTTATTAGTTCCGAAGGGAGGGACTATAGTAATCAAAATTCTTTAACCCTTTGTTATTGTGTGGACTTTTGATCAATCAATGACTTTTCTTTTTCCGTGCATTAAAAATTTTCAAATTTTTGAGAAGGAAAGGTGCAAGGTTTTTATGAGGTTGAATATAATATTATTTTTATTGAATTGTGATTGGGTAAATAGTTTTCATGTTATTAGCCATGTCACATAATTTTAGGTGAGATTTAGGAAGTGGTTGCCTCATTTTGATGCAATTATAATGACAATTTTAATATTGTCACTTACAACCATCGGCGGTAGTCGCAGATAGGTGTCATCATGTATGGTGGGGCAATCAGCTGCAAATATTTCTAATAATTCATAAACTGGGCCCTGTCTCATACCCTAGCAGCGATGCACATATGTTTCAAGAATGTGAGTCTTAGTGACAATCCCTTCATGCATATCTTATGGCAATGCAAGGACCATTGTATAAAAAGACATCATTTCTAGATTATGGGACAGCGGTCGCTTGTTTACAAATTTGTTTGTAGGTCCTTCTCTAGTCCATTCCACATACTAGAGCAGATTGCAAAGAAAGTAGGGGAGGCTCCTTTGGCCTCCTCCTCGATTGTTCAATGCAGGGTGCACTTATGTTTGGCTGCCATTAAAACATGAAGTGCAAATATAGGTATTTGTTATGTTTATTATGCAAGTTGTAATGAACTATCATATAAATCAGTGATTTCCTCCTTTTTGGTGATTCAACATTAAAGCTCATTCTGGTAGATGCTCCACAAATTTGGTGATTCACTTACCCCTTTTTGACTGCAATGTGCTTATATCATGACAATAAAGAGGGATGCTTGTTTGACTTATGTCACTCGTGTTCCTATTATTGCAGGGGTTGTCATTACTAGTGGGTTACTAATTCTCATGCTGACACAATGCAACTCTCTCCATGCGGCACAAGTTGCAATTTATCCTATGCACTAAAGGCTACATATCCTTCTCCGCCGCCATGAATTTGTTGGTTAGTGATAACAATTAAATGAATTTCAGTAGTTCAAGAAAAAAAACCATCAACCTTATTTAGGGTCTTTTATGCTCTTTTTGGATTTTGAGTTTCAAAGGTGACTTAGATTGGAATTTGAGAATGCATTATTGTTTTGGTGATTTGTGAAACTAAATTGAAATTTATAGAATATTTATTCAATTCAATATTAATCATATTTTTCTTTGTGTTTAATCATAAACCTTGGGATTTGTAACTACCTTGTTCCTTGGGTGTGAGTGTTTACCAATGTACGCACAAAAAAAATCAGCAAAATCCCATTCATCAAGGCATGGTATAGTGCTAAGGGACAAGCAATGCCATACTTGATTGGAAATTTTAAATAAATCCTATGATTTTAACAATTTTTATAGTTGACAGTGATTCTGAATAATCATAATATTTAATGTTTGTATAACACATATGAATTGCTTGCTTTCAAGATCATTCAAAAACTCTTTAAATTTGCACATGTCACTTTTAGATTTTAAATTAATACTTTATTATTATTTTTGTTTCAAATCCATACTTGATTTCTGTGAAGTTTATTTTCAATATTAAGTGCTACACATAGGTTATTTGTGAAAATTTTCAATCATAAAACTTATGCAAAAAAATTAATTCTCGCATACCACTTGTTATTTTCACATCCTTTTCCCTTATGCTCGAGAATCCATGTAATAAGATTTTCAGTTGTGCACTAAACGTCTAAGTGCTTCGCTTTGATGCTCAGAGAATGGAGAAAATTAGTATTGTCAAGGGCCAAATTTTCTTCTACCATGAAATCACACCATCTTAACTTTTATAATACATCTTCCATGTTAGGGCATCAATATGCTCAAAGAATGGAGCAAATTAGTATCTTCAGGGGCCAATGAAATTGATGTTAGTAAAGAGTTTTCTATTCTTACATCAAACATTATTGGAAGTAGTTATATAGAAGGAAATCACATTTTCCATTTACAAGCCCAACAAATCACTAGAATTCTAGTCATCAGGTTGTATTATAGTGCTAAGGATAGATGAATACCATGCCATGACAATGAGTTAGGTTTAATGTTGCAAAACACATTATCCTTGTGAACTCAACTAGGTGCAAGTATCAGGTTATTTTTTTTACTTTACATACCCCTTGAATGTGTGAGGCTTCTGAGTAGGATGGAATCAAGAACATGATAGTGCACTTCCTAAAAGGTCACATCAATGTGAGTGTTTTCTAATTTACCACATAAATAGGAAACAAAAGACATCAAAATTCTATTTTTTGGGCGAACAAGGATTTTAGCATAATGGTATCCTGAACTTGACATGGTTTAGTAGTAAGGATGGATCAGTTCCATGATAGTGACTGTGTTTAACCCCATCAGGGCAATTGTTTCCCATTATTAAGGCTAGGTGTGAGTTTGGTGTCAATTTTTATGTAGTCCTATTTTTAGTTTTATGTTATTTCATCTCTTTTTCACTACTTCAATGTATATATACCATTGTCCCAATGTATGTGTTGGCCTTGTTGTGTGCTAAATAGAATTTTATGGAGATTGATTCACTTGATATTCATGTTATTCATCATCATGAAGTGAAAAAGGTATAAATTATATTTCCTATTATTATCAGATACTAATTGTTACTATGATTGTAATGTTGTTTAGGAACTCCAGAGATTACTTGTATTTGGTAAGGTTTTTATAGATTGTAGCATCATGGTATTTAGTATAGGCAGACTTGAAATAACTTTTTTCTTCAAGGTTTGCATTCTTGGTACAATTGTGTTCTAATTTGTATTTATTCTTCTATTTTGGTAGGTGATTTGTTCACTCTATAGTGTTGAACAAGATGTAAGAATTCAAGAATGATTTACTATTCATTCATGTTAATTTATGTGGATAAATTTTGTTTTTCCATGTATTATGGATAATTATGTAAGATTATTAAAATTATAAAATCTCCAGAATGGAAATGGCCTTTTCAATTTTGATCAGGTGCTATTCACAAACATGATAAAAAATGTAGTCAACCAATTTGTAAGTAATCCCTCTGCATTCAATGCAGCCTTCATAGAAGCCATGAAAAAGTTAGGTCAGATTGGTGTTAAGGCAGGCAATCAAGGCTAGATCAGAGCTTGTAGCCAAGTCAATTACTAATGATGACGCTTAAATTTATCCAAAGCAATTTAATATCTAAAACTGTAGCTTGGAGAATCCCTACATTGTTTAGTAATAGACAAAAACTATAAATGTTTTTCTTGATTGCCTTTTTTTCTAAA
>JARHVA010008394.1:242500-390000 GCA_037957365.1 Torreya grandis
TATCACTTTGGGTATTAATAAGGATATCATTTTGTATGTGATAAAAAATTGTAGTTTACTATTAAAACCATAGCAGTGAATCTGATTTATTATAAGTGATATATACCATGGAAAAAATAATAAGGAAAATGATATCTATGTAATAACACCTCATGAAAATTTCATTGCTTATCTCCTTTTAGACTTCATTAAGGTTGCATTTCATCAAATAAAATTTAATTTCAACACTACCCACATCAGATTTATGCAAGCACAAAAAAATCAAGGTGCAAAGCATACATATGTAAAGAGGTAAAAAACTATACATGTTGAAGAAAATGAGGTCGTGTCTAACATAAATAGAGAATTACATGATTCTTATGTCAATGATGCCACTAAGACCTTTATAGGAAATAATTCATGAATTAGACAAAAGAGGCATCCGAAGAAGAGAGTGGGGATCAGAATCAAAACCAACATATTGGTCACTATAGCATTTATATGTGTTTATGGTATATCAAAATCCTAAATTAGCTTCTAATAATGCATGTGGATCATAAATAGATCAATTTATTCTTTCATTATCTTGGGATAAGCTTTATGATTTGAGATCGTTTCATTTATAACATGGGAAACAAAACTTGTTATGTAGATATAACACTATAATAAGTTACGTATTTATTAATTAATAATGGTATGATTATACAAATATAGGTATACATGTGCCTATTAGTATATACATGTACATAAGGTTGTGTACTTATGATTATAGTTCCACAAGTAGTTATAAACTATATTATAGATTTATGTGTAATATAATCTTATAGATGCATGCATACAACCTATTGAGAGTATAAAAAATGCTAGAATGGAATATTATATGTTTCATGGGAACTAAAACTTTCTTTTTTATGTCTATTTTATTGAATAAAAGTTTATGTTTCCATGGATTTATGACTACTTTATTATGACTAGTTGTGTCAATTAGTAGTTGTGTTTAGGGATACTAGACTATGATAATATGGGTTATCATAAGTTTAGTTTATTTGGAAACTAATTATAGGAATTAGAAAACTATAGTTAAATGTATATTTTACCCAGATGGTATAAACTGTAGTTATTATTTCTATTATGAGATAGATATATTTTGAGATTCATTCATACATTTGATGGAATAAATGTATGTTCTAAGATTATCATATGTTTAGCATATTATGTGATGTGATTTCTAGTAGCATGTAAACTACATGAATCTATTGGTTATATTATGTTAAACAAATCTTGAATTTTTGATTCTCAGTAAGTAGTGAGATGGAATTCACTAACTTACTAGTATCACAATGTCAGATGAAGGTAATACGATCAATTGGTGTGTATGAATTTTGATTGATCCTTAGATCATTAAACTATTTAAAAACTTTAGATAAAGTAATGTTTATTGAGACATTATCATTTAATGAGTATAATTTACATGTTTGTGAAATATCTTGAATAGAATTAATTTTTATGATACACTAAATGTTTAGTTTAGAAATCATATAACACACAGCTACTAGCTTGTTTCTATAGATTCCTACACCATCACTATCTACTCATCTATGAAGGGAGAGACATTTCTTGATGGGATTAGTACAAGGGATCATTATTTCATGGTTGGAGTGTAAAATTTATTAAATGATACTCTCCCTCCCCATAGCAATACTAATTTTGAGATGACACTTGATATTGCCGAAGATACTAGAGTTCAGTGAACTATGCTCTGGGGAGCCATGTATCTTATATATGTATATTATATGGAATTTATTATTGAAATATTATCATGATGAGTTGTAATTACTTATTTATTATACATTTATAGTAGAGGATGTAGGAATGTATCATTTGTGGCTAGTTAATTGTAATTACTTTCTATATTTGTATTGTGATGAGTTTCTTATGATGATAGTGATTAGTTATGTATGATGTATTATACTTCATTTACAATTATCACACTTAGAGTGTCTTATATGATCTCTGATTAGATTATTGTGGTGTAATCTATTTAAATAATACCATTTTTAAGTTTTAAAAAATCACATATTTATAGATAGATCTCAGTGAGAATGTTACATGTGGTATCAAAAATATGACTCAAACTCTAGGTCCTGATGAGTCCAAAAATGTTTTCATATCTTTTTGTTGATAAAAAGGAGGATAGTGAAAGCTAGATTTTTTTTGAGATGGTCCATAAAATGTTAATGATATTAACCCTTCATTTGATCCTATCTGATTTACCATTAAGAAATCAACCAAAATGAATTAGATTATTGTAGCCATGAATGAGACCAAGGATCATATTATAGCTCTGAAATAGGTGGTTCATGGCCATGAAGAGGAAGGACATTATGATGTTCTTGAAGATCATCCTATTGAGCAGGAAAACCTTCAAGATGTGAGAGCTTAGATAACTATAGAGTTAGATAGAGACATAAAGAAGGTGAACCCACCTAAGTGTGATGGGACTATTCTAGGTGATTGAACTAAGGCATGGCTAACTGAGATGGAAAAGTATTTTGAAATTCAAAACTACTCCAACATCAATAAAATGGTATGGAGATCATACTAGTTGGCTGGTGAGGTAGCTATGTGGTGGGCCAATAAGAGGTTGAAAATGAATCTTAACTTTACCACCACTAATTGGGATCAGTTTGTGACTATTTTTAGTTCATGGTGGCTTCCAAAGCTCTATTTTGATTAGAAGCTCATAGACTTTTAGAATATGAAGTAGGGAGAGTTATTAGTGAATGAGTATAAGGATAATTTCACCAAACTTTTGAATTACATACCTCATTACTAGGAATATGAGAGGTTCAATATTAGAAATTTTATCATGAGATTGAGACCCCAGATCGATGGAGAGATAGATGTTCAAGGACCTTCCACCATGGACTAGGTCTTCAAGAAGGCGGTTAAATAGGAACAAAATTTGAAGTCTCTTTTATAGGCTATAGACATTGTCAATAAAAAGTTTAGAAATTCTAAGTAAAGTTCAAAAATAAGAATTGGAAATAGAGGATTGGAGACTCCAAAAAGCAATTCAAAAACCAAAATTCCAATTTTAACAATGGTTTAGGCAATAAGAAATAGGGCAATGGATCCAAAGGCAGTTTCAATGGAAACCAATAGACTAATAGGAAAGGACCACCTAGAGACTTTTTATTTATGGAGATGATCATTATGCTCATGACTGTACACAAGACAAGTTAAAGGGAAAAGGTCATAATCCTTAGCAGGATAGTTTTAGTAGCATATTCATGCAACAAATGATAATCGATAAGCCAGATTTCAAGTATTATCCATAGAACTATCATGTACTTTGTTCGACCATCCAATTTCCATTTTGATTGATACAAGGGATATATAATGTTTTATACCTCTTAGAATGCTTAGTAAGTTAACTAGAAGTGTTGGATTAATGGCAAATGCATAGTCAATATAGTATGGGAATGAATCAAAAGTCATGGTTGACAAGTATTTAGTCAAAGTGAATATTAGGTTAATCGAATTCACAATAGTAGTGGATCTATATGTAGTACCACTAAGGTCATATGATGTGATCTTAGGAGTCAACTGGATCTACAAGAAATTCTCCTAGAAACTAAATAACAATCTCTTGAATATTACCTATTTCTTAGAGATTTCCATGATGTGTTTCTACAAGAATTTCTAGGATTACCTCCTAGACATGATTTTTATTTCTCTATAGATATCATACTTTGTTCAGAACCACGGTCTAAGGCACCATACAGGATGATAACCACTAAATTGGTTGAATTAAAGGCTCAAATCCATGAATTATTTCCTATATATTTGATTAGGCTAAGTGTGTCACCATGGGTTATACTAGTTGTCTTTGTCAATAAGAAGGATGGTACTATTCAAATTTGCATTGACTATAGAATGTTTAATAAGGAAACTATCAAAAAAATGTATCCACTACCTTTTATAGATGATATTTTTTATCAAATGAGGGGAGAAATAGTATTTTCTAAGATTTATTTTAGATCAAGATAGCATCAGATGAGGATAAGGGATGAGAATATTCTAAAGACAACATTTAGAATTCATTATGGGCATTATGAGTTCACAGTGTTACCATTTGGGTTGACTAATGCACTGATAACATTTTTGAATCTCATGAACAATGTGTTTAGATATTATTTGGATCACTTTGTTTTGGTTTTCCTAGATAGCATTCTTATATACTTTGAGAATGAAAATGAACACCTTCAGCATCTGGAATTGGTTCTGCAAAAATTGTAGAAACACAAGTTTTATGGAAAGTTGTTTAAGTGCACATTTTTCCAAGAAAGAGTTCAATATTTGGGACATATTATCGTGATATATGGTATCTTAGTAGATCTTAAAAATATAAGAGACATTATGGAATGGCTGACATCAAATAATGTACACGAGGTAATAAGTTTCATAGGGTTAACAGGATATTACAAGAAGTTCATTCTGAATTTTTCTAAAATAGTTAATCCCATTACTTCTTTGCAACATAAGATCCAAGGTTTTATCTAGTCAGAGAAGTGTGAAGTAGCTTTTTATGAATTGAAAATAAGGCTTACTTTAGCACCAATGTTAAGAGTTCCTAACCCCAATGGTCAATTTTTAGTGATCACAGATGTGTCAGGGGATGGACTAGAAGGAGTCCTTACAAAATATGGTGCAGCGGTGGCTTATGAATCATGGAAGCTAAAGCATTATGAGGTGAACTATGCCCATTATGACCTGAAACTTATAATAATTGTGCATGTTTTGTAATTTTGGTGGAATTACTTGTTGGGAAAACTATTTGAGCTCAAGACTGATAACTTGGGAATCAAGTACATCTTCACCCAACCAAATTTGAATGCTCATCAAAGATGCTAGCTAGATTTCTTGTTTGATTATAATTTTGATATAAACTATATCAAAGGTAAAAAAATAGATTAGTTGATGCCCTAAGTCATAGAAGGTACATAACAACCATAGATACTATTAGGAGTACTTTCAAAGATCGAGTGATTGAATTCTCATCAAGAGATGAATTCTATGATCAGATTAGAAAATCATTGTCTGAGAATGCACAAAACCCTTGGTATAAATGATTCAAATTGAAGAGTGATGGTCTATTACATTATAATAGAAGGATGTATGTGCTAGATTGAGAGAATCTGTGAAGCATACAACTAAAGGAACTACACAATGCCCCATATTTGGGACATCTAGGAATAACCAAGATCATGATAGAGCTTAGATCACTATATTTTTGGAAGGGAATCAAGCAAAATGTAGTAGACTATATGTCACATTATCTAGAATGTTAGTGAGTGAAAGATTAACATGTGCTTCTAACTGGGTTGTTATATCTACATGATATACTAGAATTGAAGTGGCAGGTAATCAGTATGAACTTTGTCAAAGATTTATCAATGTCATGAAATAGGCATGATATGATCTTGGTATTAGTTGACAAACTAACCAAGGTGGCTCATTTTATACCAAAAAATTTGATGGATGATGTACCTACTCTTATGAAGAGGTTTATAAAGTAAGTGCATAGGTTGCATGAATTTTTAGAGAATATCATTTTGGATTGTGATCCAAAGATGACTTTTAGATTTTGGGTAACTCTAAATTCAGATTTGAGTACACAACTAAATTTTACCACTGCATATCACCCAGAGACTAATGAACAGATTGAGAGAGTTAATTAGGTGTTAGAAAGTCTTCTTATTATGTATTGTATGTATTAGTAATATATGTGATAATATTATCTTCTATTGGTTGAGTTTGCATCAAGAATTCATACTAATCAGCTTTAAAGATGGTACTAAAAGGTACTATATGAAAGAAGGTACATGATACCAATTAGTTGGGATAGGTTACAAGACAGGCTAGTCTTTGGACCTATGATTCTTTTATAAATGGAAGAGAAAGTTAGATAGATTAGGAAAATATTGGAAGAGGACAATGATAAGAAGAAGATTTACATTTATCTGAAGAGGAAAAATAAGCAGTTTTCAAAAGGTGGTAAAGTGTTCTTGCAAGTTAAACCATAGAATATCTCAATTAAATTTGGGAAGTTAGCAAAATTATCACTAAGATATGTGGGACCCTTCGAGATGTTAGAATTGGTCAATCTTGTACCATATAGAATTGTATTTCCACCATCTTTAGTTATATTATATAATGTCTTTCATGTTTCTTATCTTAAAAAGTATATAGTTGATCCTACGCATGTGTTGGATTAGAATGCTGTGTAGTTTCTAGATCCCAGGGTGGTCATGGTAGAACCAATCATTGTAATTAAGAATCATAAACTTTATTTTTTTAATAGATAGATGTCATAGTGTAAGGTCTAGTGGGACCAATACTTTGAGGATAGTGTTACTTGCGAGGACTATGATAAGTTCTATAGGTGATTTTCACATTTATTTTCTTGATTAGATACTATTATACTCTGTTATTTTTTTGCTAAATAATATTTTTAATTCATAATTTGTGTTTGAATAAGAGTCACCTAAGATGATGAATAGCTTTAAGGGGAAGAATATTACATCTCAATTTCTCAGTAAGCAAACTATTTGATTATCTATGGATATTTATGGTTGACAAATTTGATTTGGTTCTTTATTACTAAGCTTTGAGATATATGTTGTTATAGGACAGTTGGATTTTGCTTAGGTTACATAATTACATTGCTATGAGTTAGTTTTATTTTATATATTTACATTATGAATATATTGATTTGTTATTTTAGCTATATTTTATGATGTATGTATATCATGCTATTATGGTTTAACTACTTAGTTGTAATGAGGTTGATGTAGGAGAACTCATTACTCAAAGTGTGATGGAGGGAGAGCATCATCAGAGAGGGTGATATAGATGGAGATAGTGGAGGATGACATAGAAACTGAGTAGAACCATGCACACACCACAATAGCTAGCACATGTTAGATGCATAATGAAATTGTAAAAATAAAATGTTTTGATGTCATTTGCATTAGATAGTTATTTGCTCATAGTTTGTTAACATAGTTTAATGGTTTTCTGAAACTCATTTTGTGTGATTTACATGTGTGACTAGTAAATAATGTTAGAAACATGATTTTCATAATTAGATTAAATTCAGGTTATTGATTAATAGATTTATCATTAAACTATCATGACATTGAAGTGCTAATTTAATTAACAAGCATATGGGTTATCAAAATTAGAAATAAAATATGATAATTTATATTTTAAGAGGAAAAATGGGGAAAATAAAATAAAATAAAAAGAAATAAAAAAATAAAGAGAAATGGAATGGTCTAAATTTAGGAAAAAAAAAGACTTGATAAAAATAAAAACAAATAAAAATTTAGAAAAGATAAACAAAGCTATGTTTTTCTCATAAGAGGGGAAATATAAAGAAAGAAGTGGAGGGTGCGGTAGGAAGGAGAAGAGAAGTCAACATAAAGAGAAGATGTGTAGAACAGATGAGGAGGCAGTAGAGGTAGAGAGAACAGAAGAAAGAAAAAGGACCAATAAGTATGAGCAGATTTCAAGTTGGTCATGTAATTGATTTCTATATATGTGTTCTTATTGTGTAAATCTGGTGATCTTGCACTGAGTGAAAACATATATATATATATATATATATATATATATATATATATATATATATATATATATATATATATATAAACTCTAGGGCCACTGTGAAATTGGACAAACCTCATATGTTACACAAAATATTTTGGATTGATCTATATAAACATAAAAACCATATATATGTGAATCAAGTATAAACCATATTTTTTGTTATAGTGAAATAAGCAAACATTATATCACCATAATTATAGGCTAATCTTATAAATTTAGCATTAGATATACAAAAAACTACTTAGGTTCATAGACCAATCAACATAAATGAGAAAAGACAGTGATATAGTTATTCTATACACATAATTTTTGGACTGCATATTAGGCAGTAACCCACCTATAAAGTACAATTTCATATGATAATTAAGACTAGGTGATTTGAGCAGGAGAATAACTATAATGAACTATTATATATATTTATATATATATATATATATATATATATATATATAAAGCAAACCTATATATATATATATATATATATATATATATATATATATATATATATATATATATATATATATAAAGCAAACCTATTTGAGGATAGTGCAACTATCTATGTAGTTATTATTTTTTTTAGCTTGTGTATATATTTACTAACAATGCTATGCTAGACCTATGTGGCTTGTGTAAATAACATATGCATTGATTTTATATTATAAGAATATAATATATTAAATACACTAGTAATTTGCACACTAAGCCGAATACTACTATATTATGAGTTGGGTGGCTTATACATATCCATATGTATTTTTATTATTAACAAGTCATTATAGTTATCACTTTGGGTATTAATAACAATATCGATCTATATATGATAATAAGTCAGAGTTTACTATTAAAACCATAATAGCAAATCTGATTTATTATAAGTGATATATATACCATGGCACAAAAATAAGGTAAGTGATATTTATGTAATAGTGCCTCATGAAAATGTCATTGTTTATCTCCTTTTAGACTACATTAAGGTTGCATTGCATCAAATAAAATTTAATTTTAACACTACCCACATCAAAAAAATTCAAGTATGAAAAAATCAAGGTGCAAAGCATACATATATAAAGAGGTAAAAATGGTACATGTTGAAGAAAATGAGGTTGTGTTTGACATAAATAAAGAATTACATGATTATTATGGAAATGGCACGACTAAGACCTTTGCAAGAAATAATTTAAGAATTAGATAAAAGATGCATCCCAGGAAGAGAGTGGGGATCAGAATCAAAACCAACACACTAGTCACTATAGCATTTATATGTAGTTATGGTATATCAAGATCCTAAATTAGCTTTTAATAATGTATGTGAATCATAAATAATTCAACATAGTCTTTCATTATCTTGGGATAATATTTATGATTTGAGATCACTTTTCATTTATAGCATGGGAAATAAAACATGTTGTGTGGATATAACAATATCATAAGCTATGTATTTATGAATTAATAATGGTATGCTTAATGCAAATATAGGTATACATGTATTTAGGGTTGTGTACTTATGATTATAGTTCCATAGGTGGTTATAAACTATATTATATATTTTTGTGTAATATAATCTTATAGATGCATGCATACAACCTTATAAGAGTATAACAAATGCTAGAATGGAATATTATATATTTTGTGGGAACTTTAAACTTTCTTTGTTATGTCTAGTTTCTTGAATCGAATCTTATTTTTCTATGGATTTATGACTCTTTTATTATGACTGGTTGTGGTAATTAGTAGTTATGTTTAGGGACACTAGACTATGATAATATGGGTTATCATAGGGTGTAGCTTATTTGGGAACTACTTATAGTAATTAAAAAATTGCAGTTAAATGTATATTTTACCTGAATGGTATAAACTATAGTTATTATTTCTATTATGGGATAGATATATTGTGAGATTCATTCATACGTTTATTGGAATAAATGTATGCTATTACATTATCCTATGCTTAACATGTTATGTGATGGTGATTTCTAGTAAGATATAAACTCTATGAATTTATTTGATAGATTATGTTAACTAAATATCACATTGCTCATACTGAGTAAGTAGTGAGATGGAATTCATTAGCTTACTAGTATCACAATGCCAGATAAAGGTAATATGATTAAGTGGTGTGTATGAATTTTAATTTATCTTTAAATTATTAAATTATTTGAAAACTTTGGTTAAAGTAATTTTTAGTAAGACATTGTCATTTCATGAGTATGATTTACATGTTTGTGTGATATCTTAAATAGAATAAGTTTCTATGATACACTACATGTTTAGTTTAGAAAGCATACAACACACGGTTATTAGCTTGTCTCTCTAAATTCTTGCACTAGCACTATATACTCATCCATGAAAGGAGGACTATTCCTTGGTGGGATTAGTGTAGGGGATCATTGGTCTATGATTGGTGTGTAAAATCACTTAGATGATGCTCTACCTCCCATAATATTACTACTTTTGAGATGACGCTTGAGATTGCTACAGTTACTAGAATCCGGCGAACTATGCTCTAGGGATCCATGTATTGAATTTATTATTGAAACATTATCATGATGATCTATAATTAATTATTTATTTTACATTGATAGTAGTGGTTTTAGGCATGTATCATTTGTGGTTGGTTAATTTTAATTAATTTCTATATTTTTATTATGATGAATTTCTTATGATGATAGTGATTAGTGATATATGATGTAGTATACCTCATTTACAGTTATCACACTTAAAGTGTTTTGTATAATCTTTGATTATATTTTCTTGGTGTACTTTATTTAAAGTATATGTTTAAATTTTAAAAAATAATGTATTTTTTGGTAGATCCTAGTGGGGATGTTACATCAAATAAAATAGATCAATGGTAGTTAACATTAAGCCCAAACTGATCCAACAATCTCATGTTGAAACAAAAAATAACATAGAGAGCCTAACCGAAAAATATCAAAAATGAACTGAAAACCACAAAAACATAGTACAATCCATCAAGAGCATGAAGAAGAGTCTAAGTCAAGATATAGAAAGTCACCACCTACAAGACCAAGGGTGCCATAAATAACACTTGGAATAACCTAAAAGACCACCTTGGAAGAACTCTCTCAAATTGCTCCCAAGCCTTTCTCCTTAATTTTTGGATTATTGAAAGACCCCACATTGCATGACATTTTCATGTTACATGTGATAACAACCCTCAAGCTGAGAGCATGATGAACTATGGCTAGATGCTCTCGCATGTGACATGAATTGGTCCATCAAACTAGATCAGGGTGCAGAAGAGACCATTTGGGTGAGAAAATAATATCCATACCTACCATAGATAAACTCTCTAATCACCTCCAAAAAGCCAACCCTATGAGCTAGGTCACAAATAATTTGACCAAGTCCAACACCTATGGTTTATCCTTTAGAATCATCAACAAATTACATGAAAATATGGACACTACATCTTAATTAACCTTGACTCGGTGGGAAAATTTGATAAATGTACCTCCCAACACCTTTTTGATAACATGCAAAATTTGACTAGTAGGCACCTAGAAGACCTTTTGTGACCTACCCTAAACCACCTCGCCCATAAAAGGCATTTCATGTTTAAGGGCCTTAATGAATATAAGAGGCTCAATGCACCAATGGACATAGTTACACACTGAGCATATAAAATCTAAATGTAAATCAATACAAATTTTGTATAAAACTTCTTGTGTGATTTAACATATACTCAAAATTTTCACGTCCATTAGAGGCATCACTTTTGGGAGGGAAACCTAAGATCGATATCTCCAAATGGATACAACCAATGCTTAAAACAATGACAAAAAATATTTAGTATAAATACCATGAGAGAGGAGAAAATGAAGAAAAGAATTGAAAATTTTCTTCGACGAAAAAGAATGGAGATGCAAGTGAAAATGTGATGTATGTAATACAAACAAGTTTAACCTAATATTAATGTTTGTAGGTCATCTAGTAAAAAAAATATATTGGTTTTTATTAGATCGTTTCATTTAATGGTATTGTTAATTAAGCTTTTTATCGTTGACTTGTTAATTAGCACTCACACATCATCTAAGCCATTCACAAATGTGCCATTCCCCTTTTAAGGCCTTATTTGGCTCATTATTTTCCTTGTAGATTTCTATTAATAAAATATATTTTCAAGTTTAACATGTTTTATTTATTTATATTAATTATCAATTAAAAAATCATAGAATTCATAACCAAATAAAATTATAATGGTCGAGAAAGAAAATTATTTCATGAATTTTCCCCACATAAAGGTATATACCAATAATAGATGATTTCTCTCTCTTTTTTTTTTTCATATTGATATTTCTCATGCCTATATGACAAATCATGTTAAACCACTTGGCCATTACTACAAAAATCCTTTATTTTATAAATATAGGATTGTTAAAAGGACCTTTGACATAGTATAATATGTAATATTGGTGATCCCTTACATAAAAAGAATAATTATAATTGTGGGATCATAAAAAGTCTCTTAGAGCTTGCAAAGAAAATTGGCATTACATTTGAGGCAAATGGGATTGTGGTTTCACCACATATCACAACCTAACCACTGCAACTCCAACATTCCACAAAGATCATCGGTCCTTCCATGTTCCATATGGAAACCAAAGTCATCCAACATGATTTCAATATTCCACATGGCTTATATAATCCCATGAATATCATGAGATGTGGCCAATCCATTTAAATATATCTATATTAACATCATTTGTGGTCATTACCCTTCATCATCACCACCCAACTCACCTTGAAATCTTTCACCGCTTTCATGTTTGTATGAATTTTCCCTTCACCAACACGTTTCCATGCTATATGAAGTAACTCACCACCTCATTTCGCACTATCACCTCCACCAGAATTATAAAATTATTATTGATAAACATTGTGTGCATAAAAGGAGAAATTTAGTTAGTGGTTATGGGTTTCGATTGAGGTAAAATTTATGATTTACAATATTTCTCTTTACAAAACCCTTCTTGACCAAAACTTCAAGTAACACCCCTCCTATGGTAACTTGTACCTTTGGGGTAACTATTAGTGTATTTTTATTCTAAAAAACATGACATCATGAGAGTTAAAGCCCATAATTATAGTGAATTTTTAGTAAATTATTTAAAATCCTATACGACCAAATGTATGACTCATGATAACGCTCCAAGAATTGATATTTTTCCTTGTGAGTCATACCAATCTTTCTGTAATGTGTAAGACCTAATTTGCACAAATTTTATTTATAAGCTCTAGCCAAAGGTTCACTAGGTATGCTAATTAATAGGGGAAATACTAAATTCATTACCAAAACTTTGAAACCTAAGATATCTCCAATTATAGCCCTATTACTCTTTTGAATGTTTCATACAGGATTATAGATAAAGCTCTAGCCCTCATGATTATATATTTGCTTCCTTTAATTATTCAATCAGAGTAAATTGGCTTCATTCAAGGTCAGTACATCTTGGACAACCTCCTTTTAGTGATAGAACATGTATGAAATGGCATCACACTTCCAAGAAAAGTATTTATTCATCAAAATTGTCTTCAAAATGGCCTATGATAGGATCAGATTACCCTTCATCTTGCCCTTACTTCTAGCTTTAGGGTTTAGTCCTAAGTTCATTCTCTCTCTTCAAACTTTTTGCCAATATGCCTATGCTTGTCTTACTATCAATGGCCATCAATCTAAGAGGTTTTTCTTGTTTATCTATATAAGATAGGGACACACTCTCACCCCATATCTTTATGTTCTTACTATTGAGTATTTTGGCTACTTTTTAAGAGACTTTAATTATCGAGGGATTATCAAAGGCATAAGTCCTCCCATTTCTCCTAAAAATAATTTTTTTTAATGGACATTTCATTGATGATTCATTTGTCACACTTCAAGAGGATGAAGAGGTTATCCAAAATTTAATGGAATGCCTCCAAACCTTTTACTTAGCTTCTTTCTATACCATCTAATGGGCCAAGACTCAATGTTTTAGACAAATTTATGGTTCTTACCTAGTTGGCTTGAAGTTTACCAATGGAACTAGATTTCTCATTTAGAAATGTTTAAATTCCTAAGCAATAATTTTTATTATCAAGCTTCTCTTATGGATTTATGGAATTATATTGTCTTAAGAGCGAAGAAAAATTTATCATATTAGATCACCAAACCTTTCTCTCTAACTGGAAAATTTCAAATATATTCCAATGTTCTAGTTGTAAGTCATGTGCACTAATCTTATTGGGATCCCTAAAATATTACCTATAAGAAGATTGAAAATTTTCTCAGGTATTTTTTGTGGGCCAACTCTAACAATAACAAAGGCTTCCATATAGTTGCCTAGGAGCCTCAACCCATAGAATAAGAGGGCCTTGGGTTGATTGACATTGTTAAACAAGGGCTCCATTTATGCACCAAATCTATTATAAGTTTTATTTAGGGCCAAGAGGCTTGGAAAATCATTCTTAAGAGATTCATTTATAAAGGATGTTCTTATGGCAAAAAGGCTTGGGGGAATTTGGGCTTACAAACCCTGCTTATCACTCAAGTTACTATTAATATTATTAGAACCTTTATTTTAAAAAGTATCTAGAAAGCATGGGAAGATATCAAACCATGGTTGATTTTGAAAAGGGATGTCTTCAGGTCTAGCCTATCTATTGAATCGCATTATTTATGGTGGCCCCTATTATCTTTATCAATGAGAAACACTTGGAAAAAGCTACCATTATCAAAACTTTGAGGCATTTTACTTGAATAATTAGAGTGTTGGGGGATATATTTGATAAATGCACTAGATCTTGGCTAACCTAGGATAACATGAAATTTAAATTTAGACTCAACACATATAATTTTGAATTAATTTATGAGATCTGGATGGTAGTGCCTGATTATGATTTGTAAAAAATTGGTGTTACATATTCTCTTCATTTTTGTAAGGAATAAAATTTGTCTACCTCCACTCCTATGCTTCAGTGCCAAGCATAGTTGGGTAACTGCACAAATTGGGGGACAAAAAGTGGCCTACCTGTGGATATGATTTTTTTGAAATTTCAGAAATCTAAAATTTTGTAGATAATTTGAGATATCTGCACTCCAAATTTGAAGATGGTGTAAGAACATGAAATGTATAATTTCAAGTCTAGTTCCCAAAACACTAATTTTTTAAAAAAATGGTTAAGTATAACTAGGTCAAACATCTAAAATTTGAAGAGGAACTCTTTTTTTTTTTAGAAAACATAATATATAGATAGCCATGATGTGCAACATTATTCTAGCATAGTTTGATATTATTTGAAACCCTTTGGGGAAAATTTGGATAAGATCTTATAGTATGTCACCTATATTTTTTTATATTTTTTCAATGAATAATTTATTTTATGAATTTTTCAAGAAATGGATAGTCATTTGTACAACACACATAACTACCTCAAAAAAATGAAAATCAATTTTTTTTGAATGTGTGTAGAATTAGGCCTACTTGGTCACCATATAATTTGTTTTTCACTTGGATCAATGAAATACAAATTACATGAACATGTATAATCATTTATGTTTGTGGCATGTAGTCCAAAAATTATAAAAATCATATTTTTGGAAAGAAGAGAGCATGCTCATCTTGATGGTATCAAGTTTTTGAATTTTTACATTGAAATTATTAGTGTATTTGGCAATCAAATTTGAAATTTGTTGTTTATTTTCATACCTTTAAAAACTTATCTATACATTGATAGTCCAAGCCATTCCAAGCCAAAAGGATTGGGAATTGAAATCAATATTGCATAACACAATTGTTTTATATATTCTCAACATACTAAAACATGTGGGAGTTACAAATAAAGGAAACTTTGGCCAGAAGCTTATATTTAATACTCAAAATGTTAAGTTTACATTTATATTGTTACATTTATTTTCTTATAATTTAAATTTATTTTAGTAAAAATAAGAAATTAGGGTCACTCGGCATCTAATAGAGTTGGTCTCACATTTACATGCCTTAAAATGTGGAAAATAGTTTTTTAAAATCCAACTAGGGCATTACTTAGGCATTTTCAAGGTCTAAGTATTAACCTAGGGATTTTAGGACACAATTTTTGCAATTGATGTCCATTTTTGGTAGACATATAGTCATTTTTTTAAATTTTTGTGCCTTCTAAATTGATTCTTAACATTTATAAGAGTCTTATATTTTTTAAAATTGAAGTTTCCAAACCACTCACTTTGAAATTGATGCAAAGTGATGTGATTGGGGTAGTATAGGTCACATTAATGCCCTGCACACATCAAATGACCATTTTGTGTTAATTTAACTTGTTCATCATCCCTTCCTCATCCCTGATAACTCTCTCATCATTATTCATTGTCCCTAATCACTCTCTCATTAAAACTCACTATCCCTAGTCATATCTAATCACTCCATCATCCTTGATTACTTCTTCATTGACCCTCACTATCCCTCATCATTCCTAATCACTCCCTCCTTATCCCTCATCATCCCTCATCATCCATAATAAATTAGGCTCACCTAATATCTAATATATTTTGTCTCACATTTGTACACCTTAAGACATGGAAAATAGTTTTTCAAAATCTAATCTAGTTAGTACTTAGACATTTTCAGGGTCTAGGTATCAAATGTAGGGATTTTAGTACATAATTTTTGCAATTTATGCCTAATTTTGGTACACATATAGTCATTTTAAAGGTTTTTTTAAAGTTTTTAGGGAGTGATTAGGGATGATGAAGGATGGGAAGGGATTGATTAGGGATGATGAGGAATAGTGAGGGTAAATGAAAAAGTGATTATGGATGATAAGGGAGTGATTAGAGATGACTAGGGATAGTGAGGGTCAATGAGGGAGTGATTAAGTACAATGAGAAATGGTGAGAAAGTGATTAATGGTAATGAGAGATTACTATAAATTGATCAAGGATGAGGGAGGGATGATGAACAAGTGAAATTAACACAAAGTGGTCATTTGACATGTATAGGTCATCAATATGACCTACACTTCCCCAAGGTAATAAGGGATGAGTAGGAAGTGATCAAGGATGAGGGAGGGATGATGAACAAGTGAAATTAACACAAAGTGGTCATTTTGTGTGTTAAGGTCATCAATATGACCTACACTTCCCCAATCACACCAATTTGGATCAAATTTAAAAAGAGTAGTTTTCAAACTTCAATGCCAGGAAGGTGTCAATCTAAAAGGCATAAAACCCTAAAAATGACTATATGTTTACCAAAAATGGACATAAATTACAAAAATTATATCTTTAAATCCCTAGGTTTAATCCTTAGACCCTAAAAATGCCTAAGTACTAACCTAATTAGATTTTAAAAAACTATTTTCCTTATCATAAGGTGTTCAACTATGAGACCAACTTTATCAAATGTTGAGTGAACCTAATTTATTATAATTACTAAGATAAATTCAAGCTATAAATATAATAAAAAATTAAATTAAAAAATATAAATGTAAAATTATACTTAACATTTAGAGTAGTAAATATAAGCTTCTAGCAAAAGTTGCCATCATGTGAAACTGCCACATAATTTTATGTGCAAAATAACAAAAAAATGATCATATTATCAATAATACAATCACATTACATGTTAACAAACATTATATCCATTTTTTTAAATATAAAAATAGTAACACGATCACATTTTTATTTTACAATAATGCAATCACATTATCTATTGACACAATCATGTTATACATTAACATGATCACATTATGGATCAGTAATTATCGAGACATAATTTAAATAGTGGGATCATGTTAATTAAATAATGTGATCACATTACATAAAATGTCCACAAAATTTTCCCCCAACTCCATATACTTACCCAGCTTGGTTATCAGTAGCTCCCTCCCCAAAATTCACCCATTGGGAATCAATCAACAAATGATGTAATATCAATAGCTCCCTCTTTAACTAGGATAGGGTATTTAATTTTGTATATTATACTATAGTTAAACCCAATAAATCCATATTTATTTAGTTTCTATTTTACTATCTCATTGTGGGAAAAATGTTACTTTACATGGGGATTAATCCTCCTAATTTTGTAGCATGTGGTCATATTGAGTCCCTTAAACACATTTTATGGGGTAAGTGCATGAATTTGGTAGATAATTCAGTGGACATTTTAGATAATACAATTGCATTATTTAAATTATGGCTCAGTAGTTACTGGGCCATAACACAATCATGTTATTAAATAACATGATCACATTTTTTAAACAATAAAATGGTTGCATTAATAATGTGATCATGTTATTATTATTTTAAATAATGCAATCATGTTAATAACGTGATAATATTACGTGTATAACCAAAAAAAATAAAAATTGAAAACCGAATGCAAAATTTCTCAATTTTGCATTTGAGTTTCCTTTGATAACCTTGTGTTTTACAATTGTTTTTTGGGTGAGAGAGATAAAAACATGATAGAATTCATCCCAAGAAGCTGCTAATCAATGATGCTACCACGTAGAAGAGGTAAGTGCTAAAAATCTACACTTGTTAACCCTAAATTTTAGTTATTTTCATTGTTTAACCCTAATTTTTAGTTGTAATTTATTTGTTTTGAATAGCCCATCCTTTTAACCCTCATGTTATGTTGTCTAACCCTCCAAAAACCCTCTTTTCCTCCTTATAAACCTCCACAGAACCCTCTTTTTCCTCATATCCCTCCACCTAACCATCCTAATGTTCCAAAAAATGTCCCAGTTAGTCAGGAAAGTCTAGTTAACTATATTATGGGAATTAAAATTGAAATTGAAGAATTAATTGGGAAAATGAGGGATCCCACTTCTACCAACACCCATGACACCCATCTAGCTAATTCCCAAGAGACATTATTAGGTCAAATTAACTCTATAACAAGTCAAATTAATAAATGGGCTTCATATCAAGATAGTTGTAGGGCTTATAATGCTAAAAGCGTATTAACACTTGAGGTCAAGAACAAAAAATTATCAAAATCCTCTATTTTTGCCTTATTCATTAACACAACCACCAATTCACCATTTTTGGTAACTACTAAACATTTTCCAATCCATCTCTGCCAACAGAATTTAATCACAATAATTTTTTGGAATCAATGGTAGATGGTGTTTGATTATCCACCATGTAAAAACTAGGATGTTCCATTGTATTTTTTTAAGAAACTTTACTATGAGTTTGTCTTCAATGAGATTCTAAACTATTTTGATTTTAGTGAGTTTCATGGCCAAGGGAAAGGCTCTGCCTAGGATCAACTAGGTGCACATCATATGTCTAATTATCCTACAAGGATCTATATCCAAAAGCCACTTGATCCTGAGATCCCCTCTATAGTTTAGCATGTCATGGAGATTGAAACTTTGCATGCTCTTATTCTCTCAATGATACACTCATGTAGCATATAATTAGGATCTCATAGACTAATGCTATAAATATGCCACCTAGTGTGCATACCCAACCCCACCCTTTCAGTTCTTATGTAGCTATGTGCACTGGACCTTCTGATGATGATGGCACTAGTGGTTCATAGGGATTGTATAATATTCTTATGAGTGAAGATTTGTTGGCATACACATTTGGTGTGCAGACATCAACCACTATATAGATGTAGGTATATTTTATATAAATTTCATGTTAAATTTAAGTTATATTTACAAATTTAATTTAGATAACAATTAATTTTCATATAAATTATATAATACATGTCATTTATTATGTCGCAAGAGGTGACAGTGCCTTCATTATCATAGTGACATTTAAATAATTTGATTTGATGTAGCCGTTGTTTACATTTTTTGATCCATCTGTTAGCCCATCCACTACTACACCTATCTCTGTTAGATGACTCCTTTTACTTATACAGAGGTAAATTTTTAAGTTAATATTATGCTCTATGTATATTTAGTCTATGTATATTATCTTTTAAGTTTAAGTTAAATTTATCTATCACATATCTTGATGCATAGTTTCTAACATGCTTCCTTTATATGGATGAAAACATGCACTTACCTCTACCAAATACCCACCTCTAATATTTTCTTATCCTTTTTCGTCTTCTATATTCAACCTATTTATCCCTTTGATTGTTTTGAATTTACTAGGTCTTTCTTGTTCACTCTTACCTACTCAATGGCTCTTAAGCCTCTTTGTATTCAATTAATTTTCATTCTCTACTTGAAGTAATGTTACTAATCAACTACCCCTACAATATTTCCTTTTAACATCAACCTCCTCAGTTCATACTATGTTTTCATGTTCTCTCTTTTTATCCTTGCTCTATTTTGTACAATATTCTTATGTGTTTTCATAGGTCTACATGCTAATTTTATTTTTTCCCTCCAAAATACTCATAATACCATCTACCTACTCAATTATATCTCATTTCTTTCATCCAACAATTTCACACAACCTCCAAGCTTCAACTCTTCACTTAACTCTTCTTTCCTCTTTGACGCCTTCCTTATACTAAACCTTTTATAGGAAACCTCCTATATAAACCCACATTTATACATATATTTACATCAAATATCTCATGTAGTTACTTTAATAATTTAACTCTCTTTGGATAACACCTAATTCAACACCCCTCAGGACGAATTAGTTCTCTTAGGCCTAATTCAAGGCTACTAACTATGAAATTGTACCATACAAACTCAAATAAACTTCAAAGCTTAAAAATCCTTTTCATACCATATAAATGCACCTATCCATAAATTTTAATTACTTTTCATTATTTAAATCACTTTTTATCTCATTTTCCAATTTTAAAACCTAACTTATGGTGTCTCAGTCCTAACCTTCCCGAGAGGATAATAAATGATCTAGAATGAACTTTGGACCCTTATAAAATATATTTAAGGCTTAAAATGGCTCTACCTTTACCCCATGCATCTTCTCAAACTATTAATTTTCCTTTATCAATACTAAATCACTCCTAACATGTAGTTTTATAGAGTTTTTGTACCCCTCCCACATGACTATTTCAACAAATAGGACAAAATAAACCATTAAGACCCTTTACCTTCCTTTGAGATAAATTAAAATAATCACACACATGGAAAAACAATATCCCAAAATATTCAAAATACCTCAAATCCTCAACTCTATTTTCAAGAACTCTATATGGTCTTTCTTTATGACTATGCAAACTCAGAATTGTTACTAATTGGGTTGTAGATAGTATTCCCATGTATTTTGGATTTTATCAATAGTATTGAGACTTTAAATGTGTTTAAATTCATTTCATATATCTCCTTTATCCATGAATAATATTTCAATCATTTATAATGACACTTTAAACTAACTATGTTTTCCTCTTTTTGACTATACCTGAAGATAGAGTATTGAAACTTGGGTTTCACCACTTTGAACCTGTAGACTACTGACTTGAATCTTCTCTGACTAGAGATATAAACACCCTAGGATTGATTATAAACTAATACACATTTATTTACATTTTACTCTATCCAAATAAGCTTTACAAGTAAATACAAAGTTCTTGATATGTCTCTTATTTCTTTTCTCTCTCAAACTCTACTTTCTCGAAGTGATACAATTCTTTCCACATCCTACTCTTCCACTTGTACTTCCTACATGTATTATAATTTTTATATTACCTAAAACATGAGAACTATTTGATATTATTTTCCAATTCACATTACATGGTAGTTACACTTCCATGATTCTTTGTTTACATTAACTTTTCATGATATCTATATATATATATATATATATATATATATATATATATATATATATATATATATATAGGTTTACATTGAGAAAAAATTGCCATATATATCTTCCATGCTTTATATAAAATCAAGTGATACCTTGTTTACATGAATATTTGATGGCTCAAGTAGACATTCCTCCATCTCTTTGAGCTGAGACAGACATAGGCATTACTACTGCAATGTTATCTACATATGCTCTAACAGAGGTATATATTAACTTGTAATTTTGAATTGTAAAAATAGACCTAGTTTAATAATTTTACCATGTACTTGAAGTAAATATAACTTATGTGAATGCATTTTGTATGTTGGGCTGTCATATGACATTTGATAGTCCCATTCAGATGATTATTAGGATAACTTCTCATGTTTCTCTCATATTTTAGATGCATATTCAAATAGTTGACCCTGCCATTGATTTATTTCAGCATCAAAAATAGATTGAGCAAGACCACGATCTTGTATTAAGTGTATGTTTAAATGATTTATTATTGTAGTTTAAAATTATTTTCTTAACAATTGGTTGAATGTATTTTATGTTAATTTTATAATAACACTTGTATTTGAACAGGTTCACCTGGAAGCAAGCTATGAGTGTAGGACCCATAGTCAGACCTTGGAACAATCCAAGGCATTAGAGGGGTCTCCATATACTATCAGGGCATCCCATGGAGAGTCTTCTTTGAGGAAGGAAAAGAGAGGGAGGATCTTTTATGAATAGGATGTCTTATAGGAGATGTGCTTTTTTGTATGTTTATATGACAATTTATGCATTTTTGGCATTGTATATGCATATATGGCATTCAATCAACATTAAATACTATGTTGGTAGATATAATTTTTTGTATGTATATCATGGCATTCTATGTATTATTGGCATTGTACACATGTGCCTATATTTTATGCCTATGTTGGATATCTATCTAATTTATATTTAGTTTTAATTTAAAATGTTATTGTATAGTGTTCTAATTATTAACGTGTGTGAATAAATGAGTGTTAACATTAGGTAATATATTTACATATGAGAATATATTTGTTATAGTTATCAAAATTTATTATATATTATGTTTCTATGTGACTCACTCAATAGATAAGTCTGAACAAGAATATTTAGGAGTATAATGAAGATATTGTAGGGATTGTATTAGTTCTAATTTATAGGATTAGATGCTTACTTTATAGGAGACCTCTTATCTATACATATGTAATCATTGTGATGGATGTTAGTTAAAAATATTTATTTTTCATGTGAATGTATTTTAAAAACTTCAATATAGTCTTTGATATGTAGTATTTTTTAAGTACAACCTCCACCCATCTTTTCATAAATTCAATTCTTGTAATGATGAATATAAGATTACTTATCCTAGTCACTATTTTGATTAGACCCATGAAATCAATATAAAATTTCACAAATGATGTTAAGGTTATTAAAATTCACATATAATAAGTTCATCTCTTTCATTGGGATTTCCTATTTAGTTGCATATATCGCATGTCTTATCATACTTATGTGTACCTTTAAAAAAACTTAGACACGATAATCCTTCAAGCATGATTTTATCTACAACACCCTACCTAGAATTATGTCTTCCTACAACTCCATCATGGGCCTCCATTATGACATAATCTCTTTCACGTTGTACTAATACTCTTCTAAAAATCACATCTCTACTTTTATTATATAATTCTCCTTATATCATAGTGAAGGGGAATGCTTGAATGACTAACTCCTTGCACTCAATATTTTCATATCTATATAAGATTTCTCATGTTGCTATAAATTTATCCATATTATCCATATATATGGGTGTATATTTTTTATAGGTCTTAGTAAAACTCAAGGATTTATGTAGGTGTCAAAACTTATAGTAAATCAACCAACTATATGTCTCTAAGAGATTGAGCTCTCATTCTCAAATTCTATCTTTTTAAGTTTATAGGTCTCTAGACCTAGTTGTTGCTCCAATAGGTCAATTCCTCAAAATAGAGATTTTAGCTCTTAAAAATTATATTTCTAGTAGTATTTTATAAATTGTAACATATTTTAACCCTTACCCAAGTTTATATAACTCAAATCAACCAAAAATGCATCTTACCTTATGCACAACTTTCTTAATAATGGTCTTATATAGGTATACATAAAAATAGTCCTTTGTACCTATAATTTAAAGCCTCTTGTCAACCCAATGATAATTTTACTAAGTTATAAGATCTATTACCCAACTTCTCACAAATTTTCATAACTTATTGTTCAATTTTTTGAGTTTTAAAGGTGTTTTACTCATGAAACCCTTACTTTGAATTTACTTAGAATTTATGGAGGACAAGAGCTTAGCAAAGTTATTATTATGATGATTTTTGACCAAAAAATAACACTAAAAACACATCCATTGGGGTGTATAATGTCTAGGACAAGATCTTAGCAAATTTATTATTAATCTCGTTTGACAAACCCACCACCCATTATGAACTCAAAAATGCCCTTCCCAATAAAAGAAAAATGCAATTTGTTAGCCTAAGTTCAAACACACATAAAATGAAACCTATAATTCATTTTAATTAAAATTTAGATCTATCCCATACATATTTAATTCCTCTAATCTCACTTTGAAGCACTTAGGTGTAACCTTTGAGAGCAATCTATTGGACAAGTTTGAGTGAGGGGTCCAAAAATGTAACTTTTTAGCATTGAACAAGCAACTTATTGAGCTCCAATTGCCATTTCTACCTCTATGATCTCAAATTGAGAATATATCACTTTTATCAGATCTATATATGCAAATTACATGTTATGACACCACCACAACATTCAAATCCATGCAGAAGTGCATTTTCATTGCCATTCTAGAGCATGGAAATACTGATAATAAATGTTGTCAAAGTTTAAGTTGTGGTTGCATAATTATGGTTTTAATGATTCTTGACTTAAAAATGACACTTAAAAAATGTTTTTGGTATAGTATAACATTTAGGACCATGTTTTTGTCCTCCCATCAGGCTTGATCGACAAACCCACCACCCATTCTGGCCTCAAGAAAACCCTTCCCAATACAAGAAAAATGCAAATTTTTAGCCTAAGTTCAAACATAAATAAAATGAAACCTTTAAGTCATTTTCATAAACCACTAGATCCCTCCCATACCTATTTAATCCCTCTAATCTCACCCCATATCACTTAGGTGTAACCTTTGAGATCATTCCATTGAACAAGTTGTCGTGAGGGTTCTAAAAATGCAACTTTTTGGCATTAAACAAGCAACTTTTTGAGTTCCAACTGCCATTTATACCTTTGGGACCTCCACCTAAGAATATATCATTTAAATCACATCCATATAGTAAAATAACATGGTATCACACCACCATGATGTTCAAATACATCTAGAAGTGAATTTTCACTACCATTTTGGAGTATGGAAACATTGACAACAAATATTGTCAAAGTTTAAGTTGTGGTTGCATAACTACAATTTTGATGCTTTTTGACTAAAAAATGACATTAAGAGCACATTTAATGGGTATATAACATGTATGACTAGGTTATTGGCCTCCCATTAGGCCTGATCGATAAATCCACCACCCCTTTTGGCCTCACGATTACCCTTCCCAATATAAGAAAAATACAATTTTCTATCCTAAGTTCAAACATTCATAAAACAAAACCTGTAAGTCATTTCCATGAACCAAAAAATCCATTCCTACCTATTTAATTCCTCTAATCACACCCTATATCACTCAAGTGGAACCTTTGAGAGAAATCCATTAGACAAGTTATAGTGAAGGGTCCAAAATTCAACTTTTTTGCATTGAACAAGCAAGGTCTTGAGTTCCAACTACCATTTATACCTCCAGGACCTCCACCTAAGAATATATCACTTCAATAAAATATAGATAGGAAAATTACATGTTATCACACTACCACAATGTTCAAATCCACTTGAAAGTGCATTTTCACTACCATTCTGGAGCATGAAAACACTAATGACAAATGTTGTCAAAGTTTAAGTTGTGGTTGTATAACTATTGTTCTTATGCTTGTTGACCAAAAATTGACACTACCAACACGTCTAAGGGGTAGATAATGTCTAAGAACAAGTTCTTGGCCTCCCATTAGGCCCGATTGATAGACCCACCACCCTATTCTAGCCTTAAGAAGGCCCTTCCCAATATAAAAAAATGTAAATTTTTAACCTAATTTCAAAAACACGTAAAATAAAATATGGAAGTCATTTATTTGAATCATTAGATCCCTCCATTACCTCTTTAAACCCTCTAATCACACACCAGAGGACTCAAGTGGAACCTTCAAGAGCAATCTGTTGGACAAGTTGTAGTGAGGGGTTCAAAAATACAACTTTTTGGCATTGAACAAAAAACTTCTTGAGCTCCAACTACCATTTCTGTCTCCAGGACTTCCACTAGAGAATTTATCACTTTGATCACATCCAGCCTAAAATTTTTTTATCTTCAATAATATATAATTATCCACTGACATTACCAACCACATGAAGGTGGAATCTTATATGGCACCACTAACCTACAAAAAAAAATTGGTAAATAATTAAAAATGAAATTCATATGTACTTCCTAAAAAATAAAAAACATTTGGTAAAATTGATTAAATATACATTTTAAAATTCAAAATACCTATGTATTTCAATCCAATGAACCACTATGCTTTTCTCTAACCTTGCTAGTATCAAAAATAGCTTCATGGTTTGACTCCTCAACTTTCCATAGTTTCCTATTTAATGACCTTCCATGATATTTTTGTAATTGAATATTCACTGCAAGAATCAAATTTTAATAGTGCATTATCTTCATGTGCATTTAAAAATCTTCAAACAACCATTTATCTAAATATTTTATAGGATATAATCAAAACCAATTTCCAATGACTACTAAATTGGTGGGATAGTTAATGTTTTCTCCATCTATAATTGTGGAAGTCAATTTTTTCTCTCTACACACCGACACAAGTAGTAATCAGTGCCATATTAATTATCCTTATATGCAATAATTACAAAAACATGCCCTATATCACAAAAAACTATTGTTAGTGATAATATGAAGATATATAATGAGAATAAATTATACATAATGAAAAATATTGTACCTAGTTGCACTTGATCAGATACATGGTCAAAGTCATTTGATGATGTCATATTTTTAAGTTGCAATGTTTTTGGAACCTAATATGTCTTGATTAGAATTAGAGGTTTGTAAATCCAATCATCCACCCACTTTTATGAATCACACTCATTCCAAATAGAGTCCACACATGTAGAACATAAACATACCAAGTGTCTCATATGAAAAGTCCAAGAACTTACATTTGAGATACGAAATGAGTGGTCATCATTAGAACCCATTAGAGTCATACAATCCTCATACTTTACCAAGTTTTATTCCTCTATTAATTGTAAATGTCTACGAATAATATATTTTGGTTGAGTACCATGATACATGTTCTGATTACAACATTCAACCACGGTTTTTGCATATGTCAAATGAACACCTTCTTCAAATTTCAACTCCTCCCTTGTAATATCTCTTTTTACACATGATCCAGTACTGTCATGCTCCCATTTTCCATGGCCAACCTTGGTGAAAATATAAATTTGTTCTACACTAGTGGTAACATGCATCTTGATCAACCAATAAAACATTCATGCTTTTTTGAATTGTGATGTGCAATTGTCTAAACAAATGTAATGTTGATTGAAAGTAATGTTCTTTTGATTCAACTATGCATAGAACTTCTGAAAACAACCTTGCACATACTCTAAACAATGTGATCGGTCATGATTGATATAGAAAAGGTACTCCCTTAATATTTTACATTGTTGCTTTGTACTATCAGGTACATGCATGAATGTTATATGCACCAATATGACAACTGATGATGAGTTGTAATACTACGATTAAACTTTCATTTGGGGTCTAAATGTATAATATTCAATAAAGTCAACTAGTAAAATAATGAAACCAAGTGGGAATATATTATTTCTTATCTTGAAATTTTCATCCAACCATCTAGCCCTATGTGTGCATCTTGCATACTCATAAACAATCTTCTCCCTAAATTTAACCAAAAAGTTGGAAACATATATCTTTATTGTAACAAGCTCACACCTTTTAGATTATTTATCATCTTTTACTTGATAGGTCATTGATTTATATTTTCTTAAACTAACTAACTCCTATGCAATTCACTTATAATCTCCTCATGGATACATTTTTTTAATTTTGGCAATCCACCACAAATGTTAAAATTTCCATTTAAAAATTATTTGTTATAAAATAATTGTCCATCCAGTGTTTTTCAAAATATAGTTGGAATAAATTCCATAGTTGATTTTGGTGGCAATTCAATGCCACATTCTATAAAAATGTTGTTAGTATACAAATTATAATTAATATGGCAAAAAACATCATAGTGCATTGAAAATTCAACATGTTGCCTATAACAAAAAGTGGTGCATGTGTTATTTATTTTTACATAAAAAGGTTTGGCCATCTCAAAATATCTTTGACAAATAGAAATTTATGGATGTTTTTCCAAAAATTTAGAGTACAATTATTTTTGATTCATATCCAATAATTGTTTTAAATCCAATTAACGGTTACAAGAACCAACTCTTATTTTCAATACATCTCTTACATTGGGTGAAACTTTTGTATTGTATTTCCAAAATTGAGAAAGTAACTCTTTGAGAATATTGGCTATAGCCTTGTCCTTTCATGGAAGTTTACCAGAGAATTCCCATATATCATTGGTATTAGGTTTATTAAGTCTTTGATGTCTTTCAATTTCTTTCATTAATGTTATTATATTTATATTAAGTGTTTGGCTTGTTTTTAAAACCATTTATTTTTTCCCTATTTGGTCACTTACTGCACAAGATATAAGTATACACCATATAGCATTACAATCTTGGGTGCATGATTTTGGACCTATAGTATGAGATGCATCATGTATATTTTCAATAATTTCATCATTTTCATCATCTATGTTAGATGTTATTAGTCCTAATGTGTACATTATAGGTCTCATCTTAACCAATTTTATCAATGAAATAAATAATTGACATCTTTGACTATCATAATCCAAATTATGAAAGAAAGTATCACAAATTTCTTGATCTAGTATTCTTGAATGGCGATAAAACATTTTGTTATGCATTGGTTCTAAAATATTTTCATCAACTTCAATTAAGTACTTGTCTTTTCTATGCACAGTTTTTAGAGGTGTTGTTAATGGTGGAGTTTATTTAGAGGGTGTTTCAAAATCATTATTACTTTCATTATTTAGAGGTGGCATGACATTTTTTAATTATTTATTTATTCATTATATGTTTCCATGAAATTTTATTGATGATTCATTTCATCATTATTTGTCTCCATCAAATTTTATTCATTCATTGGGGGTGAAACATTATACATAGACTCATCAACAACAAAATAAAAAACTTATAACTTTGAATGCAAACTTCTAACATTATCTAATTCATTATTATAATTTTCATTATTATTCATTTCATTATGGTCAATTTCATAATTATTCAATTCATTATGGTCAATATCATCATTTTTTAATTCATTATTGTTAGTTATCTCATTATCTATGGCACTTGGTTCATGAGGATTAGGGTTTTTACCTTGTCTACCATGAAGTTTTTGCATTTGTATCTTGTTTTTATCTCTCAAATATTCTAATTCCTCTAGTTTTTTTAATTTAATATATTCATCTTCGTCAAACATTATCTATCACCCATCAAGGACAATTAACAACTTTTCAAAGGTGGGGTCAATTACATAAGTACCACAAGTCCCATAGAAGTACATAGAGAATGTTTGTGGGGACAAAATTTCTAATTTGGGTTTAAAATATATGTTTAAAAGTGAGATTGGTCTATAATAATAATAATAATAATAATAATAATAATAATAATAATAATAATAATAATAATAATAATAATAATAATAATGTGATCACATTATTCCATAATGTGATCATGTTATTCTTTATACTAGGTTTTGCTTCAACATACATATTGAGGAGTGTATATTAAGAATAACATGATCGTATTATATAATAACATGAACACATTATTATTAATACTTGATTGGGGTTAAACATAAACATTGATAATTGAGTATTATCTATATTAATAATAACATGATCACACTATTAAATAATGTGATCGTGTTATACTTAATATAGATTTTGGATTTTGGATTAGGGATTAATACATTAGTGTATAGGGTTTAGGGTTTAGGGATTATAATTTAATTTTTAAGGTTTAGGGATTAGGGATTAGGGCATGTAGGGTTTAGGTTTAAGGTTGTATATAATTTTAAATCACTCTATGCCAAGTGTGAACCTAATTTTTACTATAAAGGATGTTAATTGGAACTAAATCGATTGGTAAATAGGAAAAGTTTTTGGTTTATAGTTTAGGGTATAGTGTTTAGGGTTTAGGTTTAGGGGGAAAAGGGTTAATCACAAAGATAATTCTTACTTGAAATGATGTTAATTTAGGCAAAAATGATTGGTTTGTGGTTTAAATAGTTTATATGTATTGTTTAGAGTTTAGGAATTATGAACTTTAAAGATTAAGGCTTAGGGTATAGATTTTAGGATATATAAGGTACAATAATGAAAGTGATTGGGGAAAATTGGAGCTAATAAACCCCTAAATCTCTTTTCATAGTCATTTAATTAGGTTGAAGGGGCTTGAAATATCCCTAATTTACTTCAGATGCACAACTAGATTGGTACTCCAAAGGCTAAGTTTTGGCCATAGGTTTAAAAAATGCATTTTAAGACATCTCATGATACAATCAGTTATATCATAATGCATGTATGTTTGCATCATATAGTGGGAATTAGGGCATATGGCTTACAATTTATTTTTTAGGGATTATGTATTAGGGCATAGGATTTAGGTTTAAGGACTTGTATATAGTATCTAATTTCTTTATGCCATGTGAACATAATTCTTACTATAAAGGATGTTAATTGGGAATAAATGGATTGGTAAATAAGTAAAGGTTATGGTTTACAATTTAGGGTATAGTGTTTAGGGTTTATGGCTTAGGGCTTAGGTTTTAATGTATATATGGTTTAGGGTACATAGGGTCAATCATAAAGATAATTGAGGATAATTTGAATCACTTAGACCCATTTTTGACTATAAAATGTTTTTTTGGGTTGTTTTTATACCCCATGTCATCATGCATATTGTGTGAATTAATAAAATGGGGTAATCAATCATGTTATTTAGGCCAAACTAAGCCTTGTAAACTTAATTCTTAGTCTAAATGATGTTAATTTGGGCTAAAATTATTGGTTCAAGGTTTAAAGAGTTTATATTTATGGTTTAGAGTTTAAGGATTAGGGATTAAGTGGTAGGTTTTAGGGTATATAAGGTATATTTTTGAAGGAAATTGGGTCAAATTTGAGCTCCTTGAATCTATATATGTGAGTAAATAATGTGAATTTGCACTCAATCAGCCCCCACATCATCACAAGTTGAACCAATTAAGTCAATTGTGGTAATAAGTGATGTGATTTTAACCAAGTTCATCCATATGAACCTAATTCTTACTATATATAAAGGATGTTAATTGGGGCTAAATTTATTGGTTTAGGGTCTACAATTTAAAGGGTTTGGGGTTTAAGGGCTTGTGTTTGAGGCTTTAAGGTAAATGGTACAGGGTTTAGGTTTTAAGTTAAATAGTACAAGGTTTAGGGATTAAAATATCAAATATAAGGTCCAATCACTAAGGTAATTGAAGAAAACTTGAGCTATTTGTTCACCTATTTGTGATAGTTACCTTCATGTTTGCATTTTTGATAAAGTAGGGTCAGTTAAGCCATGTACATGTTACATACATGTTATACAATCGATTGAGCCATAAATTTGAATTAGGGGCTCAAATTTTCCTAGATCATGCCCCTAATTGTATAAATTGACTAATTGTATTAATTCATGATAGAATCAATCTTTTATTTTTCCCCAAATCATATCTTGCTCTTGAAGGGGTTCAAATTGGCCTCAAATGCCTCCTCAATTAAATGGATAAAATATTTGGTTAATTATATATGAAATTAAATTAGGTTTAATGTCACTCCAAATCAAATCATATACAATTTAAAATAGGTTCATGTGGTACATTTTGACCCTAATTACCTCCATAATTTAACTAATCGACATTTACATTCATTAGCTGATGACTTCAAGTTTATTGAGCTCAAAACCACATTCTATACATGTTGAACTTGCATATAAGTAAATAATGTTTCTTTGCTTTGATTAAGATAATTAAATTAGAGCTAATAAACCCCAAAATCACATTTTATAGTCATGTAATTAGGTTGAAGGGGCTCAAAATAGCCACAATTTACTTCAAATGCATAGCTAGATTGGTACTCCAAAGGCTAAGTTTTGGCCATAGGTTTAAAAATGCATTTTATGAAATCTCATTATAAAATTAGTTATATCATAAGGCATGTATGTTTGTGACATGTAGTGGGCATTAGGGAATAAGGCTTACAATTTATGTTTTAGGGGTTATGTCATAGGGTTTAGGTTCAAGGACCTATATATAATGTCTAATCGCTCTTTTCCATGTGAACCTAATACTTACTACAAAGGATGTTAATTAGGAGTAAATTAATTAGTAAATAGGGAAAGTTTATGGTTTATAATTTAGGTTACAATGTTTAGGGTTTATGCTTTAGGGATTAGGTTTTAATGTATATATGGTGTAGGGTATACATGGTCAATCACAAAGATAACTGAGGATAATTTGAATCATTCGAACCCATTTGTGACTATAGAATGTGTTTTGGGGTTGTCATTCTAACCCATGCCATCATGTAGATTGAATGAATTAGTCAAATGGGGTAATCAATCATGTGATTTACGCCAAAGTAAATTTAGATCTTAGTTTAAATGATGTTAATTTGAGCTAAAATGATTGGTTCAAGGTTTAAATAGTTTATATTTATGGTTTAGAATTTAGTGATTAGTAAATTTATGGATTAAGGCTTAGGGTATAGGTTTTAGGGTATATAAGGTAAAATCATGATGGAGATTGTGGCAAATTTAATCTCCTTGAACCTAGATCTATGAATAAAGAATGTGATTTTGGGCTCAATTAGCCCCCACATCATCACAAATTGAGCCAATTAAGTCAATTTTGGTAATAAGTGATGTGATTTTAACCAAGTTCATCCATGTGAACCTAATTCTTACTATATATAAAGGATGTTAATTGGGGCTAAATTTATTAGTTTAGGGTATACAATTTAAAGGGTTTGGGGTTTAAGGATTATGGCTTAGGGTTTAAGGTAAATGGTATAGGGTTTAGGGTTTAAGATATCAGATATAGGGTCTAGTCACTAAGGTAATTGAAGAATTTTGAGTTTCTTGTTCACCTATTTTTGACAATTCCCTTTACATTTGCATTTTTAATAAAAGTAGGGACAGTTAAGCCATACATGTTGCATACATTTTATACAATTGATTGATCCATAAATTTGGTTTAGGGGCTCAATTTTTCCCACATCATGACCCTAATTACATAGTTTGACTAATTGGATCAATTCATGGTAAAATTAAACTTTTAAATTTTTCCCCAAATCATATCTTGCTCTTTAAGGAGTTCAAATTGGCAGCAAATGCCTCTCAGATTAAATGAATCAACTCTTTGTTTAATTATATATTACATGACATTAGGGTTAATTTAATTCCAAATCACCTTGAATATATAATTTAAAATATGTTTATGTGGCTCATTTTGACCCCAATTACCTCCAAAATTGAACTAATTGACATTTGCATTCAAATAGTTGATGACTTCAAGTTTATTGAGCTCAAAACCACATTATATACATGTATAAATTGCATATAAATAAATTATATTTCTTTGCTTCAATCAAGATAATGAAATTGGAGTTGATCAACCCCCAAGTCACATTTTATATTCATGCAATTATGCTGAAGGGGATTGAAATAGCCCCAATTTACTTTAAATGCACAATGAGATTGGTACTCCAAAGGCTAAGTTTTGGCCATATGTTTAAATAATGAAGTTTATGACATCTTGTGATTAAATAAGTTATACTATAAAATTTATAATGAGTTACACCTTAAAACCAAGTACTTATAAGTGGTCAAGTCAACATATTAAAATGCCTATAAATTTTTTGAAGTCTAATGTGATACCACGACACCTTAATTCACTATCCAAGGTTAGGGACCTTTCTTGTATCACATGAAATAACAACACTATTAGGGAGATCAAGAACATATAAGGTCATATATAAAATTGAGTTAAATATCAAATTTTGGTTTTGGGGTGTTATGAATATATAACATGATCATGTTATTAATGTGATTGCATTATTAAGTAACATGATCATATTACTAACACATTTAATAACATGATCATATTAATATTATGATCATGCTATTAACATGATATCACTATTTGAATTTAAATTTAAATCCTATGCCTTTTAGCTTGGGAATGGATTAGAATATTGAGCCTAAGGCTTGGACCTATCGATCTATAGCTGAGTTTGAGAGTTATGATTAAAAAAACAACAAAATTCAACTTTGATCACCAAATACACTATGAATTTCAATGTGAAAATTCAAAAACTTAATACCATCACAACAAGTAGGCTCTCATCTTTTCAAAAATATGATTCTTATAATTTTTGGACTAATTTATTGTTTTAAACTATGTTAATTTATAACTATACCTTTTTTAGGCCACTACATGCAGCAAACATACATTCCTATACATGTTCATGTAATTTTTATTTTGTGTATCCAAGTGAAAAAAAAAACTTTTATGGTCACAAACTATGCCTAATTATACACACATTAAAAAAATGATTTTCATTTTTTTTTTGAGGTAGTTAGGCATGTCACATGGATGAATATCCATTTTTTTGTCAATTTTTAGGATCTATTTACTTTAAAATTTAATTAAAAAAATATAGGTCACAAACTAGAAGACTTATCTAAATTTTCCCCAAAGAATTTCAAATAATATTAAACTATGCTAAAAAAATGGTACACCACATGATCATCTATCTAATCTATTTTCTTTAAAAATACAAGATTTTCTGTTCAAATTTTAGATGTTTGACCTAGTTATACTTAACCATTTTTTTAAAAAAATAATATTTTTGGAAACTAGACTAAAAATTATACATTTCATGTTCTTACACCATCTTCAAATTTGGAATTTAGATATCTCAAATTGTCTACATAAGTTTAGATTTTTGAATTTTAGGAAAATCATGTCCACATGTAGGCCTCTTTTTGTCCCCCAACTTTGTGCAATTACCCTATGGTTTTGTGAACTAGAGACCAAGATACCTAAAATTGTATTCATTCATTCTTATGAAACTTTAGGTATGAACCTTTCATGTGAAACATCATCCTTTTAGGGGATTATGCCCTCCTCCCTAATAAGTACAAGCAAATATGACATATATTCTACATTGAAATCCTTTTAATTCTATGGAAAGACAAGAATGTTACTACTTTTTATTAGATAGGGTAAAAAAATTAGGTTTTGGAAAGTCCTGAAATTTTTTACAAAATGTAAATCATTTAATCTCGAATGAGACACCAAGAATAATATTCTATGTGAAACCAAACACCCAATAAACAACTAAACATAGTTTTCCAAAAGATCACTAGGCCATTTACAACAAAAAACTAGCAAGAAGTAGGTAGTCTTCAGCTAAACTTTTGTTTCAATGAAAAAAATACACAACTAAAATAAATATGGCCTCCTAATCGAAGGAGCATATAATAATACATCAAAGCCATGTTAAACCCTACAGTGGAAACTACTGACCTTATACATCTAGTGGTCTTCCGTAAAGAGAAAAACAAATTGTAGAAATCATCCCAATGAAATATGGGATTTCCCACAAAAAATCCACCATGATAAATTCCATAGGACACCTTTTTTTATGGTAGAGCAACTTCTGTAACTTCAACCATCATCGACCCAAAGATCCTCCTGAGCAGAGGGTTATGCTTGAAGTATTTTGAACCATACGTTTTCTACTTTTTTTCCTTTTTTTCACTTAGGTCCGCTCTCCCTTATATTTTATAGTTTAAACTTATGTCCTTTATCCTTTCCTTTTGTCATCCCTGAGCAAAGGGGTATTCAAATATTAATTGACTTAGAGGGATAAATTTTGTCTTTAGAAAGCTACACTAGATCTACCCTTAAATTTTTTATCCCTTATGCCATCCCACAAGGTATGGATTATTTATAGTCATCCAAAACCAAATTTGGGCTTCCCTCTTTGGGGCATCTATGTTAGTTAGTGTAGAATTTAGATAATTTATTGCATCCATCTTTCTTTCATGTTCCTCATCCTTTATAGCCTCTTCTTTTGATTCATTATTAGAAAAGTTAGGTCCCCATACTATTGTCTTGATTTGGAAGTTTGATAGAGATAAAATCACATCTTTGTGTCTTAGCTAAAATATTCCAAGATAATGAACAAAAAATTTCACATGATGGATTATAATCCAATTTCCATACCTACAAATACAAGACTTCAGTTTTCTCAAGAATATCCATCACCCCAAGTAAATTCCACTTTATATCAACATTTGATATGGAGTTGTATTTACTTGATATATACTAGGCTAGACATTAGTGATGTTATCAGTTATCTGTCAAAGTTCATGTAAGAGACCAATGGTTTCCACTAGAAATAAATAAAGTGGATATTGAGATACATTAGAAGAACCATGGATTTTGGCCTAGAATATAATAAGAATGATAATTTCTTCTTGATGGGATATTCAGATTTAGATCATGTTGGCAACATTGATGACATGAAATGCACTTCAAGATTTGTATTATTTTTTAGATTTGGATCAATATCATGGGGGAATAAGAAACAAAATTGTGTTTAAAGTGCCTCCATAGAATCAAACTATCATGTAGCAACATGAGCTATCTATGAATAAATTTGGTTCATACATATACTTGAAGGATTTGGAATATCACATAATCATCCAATAATCCTTGATGTAGATAATGAAGGAGTAGTGAAGTTATTTTTCAATCCTATATTTTATAAATGCACCAAACACATTGAGATGCAAGTTGTATGCAATGAGAAATGCAACAGATCTATAAATCAATCCTATCTTAGAGAAGATAAATCCTACCTACACTTTTGATTGTGGATACATTAGATATTCAAATTCATGACCAAGATGGATCTACTATACTTATCCAAGGGATCTCTTACCAAAATAATATCACTAGAGAGGGTTCTAAAGCCTTTAGTCAAACAAAACTATGCAATAACCCTAACTAGGTTCTATTTTTTCATATTCACTAAACTAATAACAAGTAAAGAAAAATATAATCTAGTACTCACCAAATCTTGTGGCATAAAGTGGGGGTAATAAACATGACAAGTAAACATGCATATAAGACATATACTCATGTCAATGTCTACATAATCTTAATGCTTGGGAGAAAAGTATAAATGCATATCTATCTACTCTTACAAAGGAGGAATGAAGTTAGGAATACTTACCTTTGAAGATGAACCCATTGATCCTCAATATCTCCCTTGGCCAAGGTGCTTCTTAAGAGGTTTTCTTGGTATGTAAGGAAGACAAGGAAAAATCATCTCTAGGATACACAACCTATCAATGCATCCAAAAGACTTCTCCACAAGATAATATATGTATCTCCAATGAAAGTATGAAACCCTAAGCTTACTCCTCAAGTATAATGGTGGATAAGCAAATGTGCAATATATATCTCTTCTTCTTCTTTTCTCTTAAAAAAGATGAAATGGATGTGTTTATATATATGGATCTAACCCTAATCATTTTAAAAAGTTTGGGCTGACAAGGTTGACCTAGTTGACCTAGTATCATTATTGACAAAAATAAATTAGGTCACAGTCTAGGTCTACTAATGTCTAACCTAGACCCTAATAAGTTTTATCAATTATAGTACAAGGTTGATGGGGCTGACAATGTAATGTAAACCATCAAAAAGGGTTTTAGGTTAGGGAAGGGATAATGAAGGTGGTAAATGACTAGAGAAGGGTGAAAAATAGGAGGTAACATTTATGGGAATGTTTTTAGGATATGGGTGTGTAGATAGCAAGTGGTAATAAAAGACAATAACCCTATGAAGCACCAATGGTCTACCCACCCCTTTCTTAGTTCACCCCTTAAGGCATGCAATCAGAGAGATTGAGATTCAATGAGTTCCTAAAAGATATAAAGCATCAATAATTGATAAATTTTGAAAATATTATGTGATTACACAAGTAAATTTCATTCATAAACATGTTTAGAATAACAACATCTAACTCTAATATTATCTGACAGATCAACAATATGCATATGTTTTCACTAAAGCACTTACATGGAAAAAAATTGAGTCATTTAGATTATTTCTCTCCTGATCAATTGAATCAATGCTAAATTAAGAGGGATAATTTTAGTATAAACTCTTAATTCAACTTGTCTAGATTAAAAATAAAATGTAGTTTTCCTTTTTTAGACTAGCTTTTTATAACCTAGTTCTAATGTTTATCCCATAATTTTTGGGTAGTTGTTTCTCATGTGTTTCCCATAGGGGTAACATACTTTTTATATTGTTTTTTTTAATCCTTTAAGTGGATACTCCTCTACTCTTGGATATGATAAGGCAATGCAATTCATATAAGAATTGTTGCCATTATCGAATAATGTAATAATCAGAGTTTAATTACAAATAAATACAATGTGATATTCTTCCAATAATAACATCTTATATAGTTGAAATTAGGTTCACATGTCTCAATTTGTCCCAAATTACATCATTACTTCACCAATTGATTAATTGACTCAATCTGTGATGAAATCAGAGCTAATTTATCCATAAATTACATCTTATGGTCTAAGTTAAGTTCAAGGGGGTCAAATTGGATCTAATTGCCTCCATGATTGAAATAATTGATTCTTTGGTTCATTTTTTGATGAAATTAGGTCTAGGTGTAACATAAATCAAATCATATATAATCAAAATTAGGTTCACATGGCTTAATTTGGCTTAAATCACACCACTAATTTCACCAATTGACTAATTGGCTAAATTTGTGATAAAATTAGGGCTATTTGTTTCCCAAATCACATCATATATTTTCAAGAGAGTGTTATTTAGACCATAAACTTCTCAACCTATTGCAACCTATGAGCTATATGTACAACTTAAGGGTCTTTAATTCTTAGTATACATTTTGATTAGTAAATAAAGGTATATGTAATAACAATTAACAATATAATGTAAAGAAACATAATTATTTTCATTTAAAATTTGTGTACTTATACAATTTTATATATAGTGTATTATTTAGGGTCACAATAATTAAACACTTATTTTATTTTTTTCTATGATCAATATATTTAGCATCTTGGCTCATCAATGGTATCACCCTTTAAAATAAATTAAGTCTAAAATTCATTATCCTTATTGTCATTGAGGATGGATCGCTAAAATTTGAAACAAGATGTTGGTAAAAAAACTTCTTACATAATTTTTATTGGAAGTTTATCACTAAGGCAAAGGTATTTTTATATAGTGAATAAGACCCTCTCAATTATGTCCTCCATATGACAATGCATAAATTGACATACAAAAAATTTATAACAAAATAAATATTTAAAAAATTTAACGTACTTCATGTTTACATCCCTCATGGCATATGGTTTAGCTTTAGAGACAATAGATAGTTATTTATATGAATAATGAAAACATTATATCTCTATGTATGAATGTTTTTGGTGGTTAATGATTATAAAACATATGAATCTAATGCATATAGAAAATCATGTATGAACTTTTCCACATATATGCTTTTGCTTTGTATATTTTCAAATGTATGCCTCTATGCTCAAAAATGGCTCTATTCTTGATCCTGAGGTCTATACCTACACACATAGTAGACAATATGTTTTCAACTAAAAATAATAAAATATAACTTCTACCATGATAAACACTATGAATTTCATTGATATATTCCCAAAAACTATTAGTACAACATCAAGCACACTCTCCTCTTTCCAAATATATAAATTTTTTTTTAAATTTTTGGATGACCTTAAGGTTTTCATCTATATTGATTTCTATGTATGTGTTTTATGCCACTATGCATCGTAACTATGCATGTCTATATTTGTTTACGTATATTTTTTTATGTTCATCAAAATGCAAAAAAAGGTGGTAAACTAGGCCTAATTATACACATATTGAAAAAAATGTTATTTTTAGGTAGTTAGGGGGTGTATGGTCGGTTATCCATTTTTTAAATCACTTTTATAATCTATTTACATGTAAAATTATTAAAAATTTAAATATTCATTAAAAAATAAATAAAATTATATAGGTTACAAACTATATGATCTTATCTAACTTTCCACATAAGGGTTTCAAAAATTTCCTAAACTATGATAAAAAAATGAAGGCGCGCATGACAAGTTATCAACTATGTTTTTTTTTAATAGGATTTCCTTGATCATTTTTAGAAAAAAAATAGTATATTAGAGCCTAGACTCAAAATTATACAATTCATGTTCTTATGTCATCTTTAATTTTTGGGGGGAGGGGGGAGGAGGGGGTGGGATAATTAAATTTTCATTATAGTAGACGTGAAAAAATGATTATAAGATAATTATATTTGGACATGTTTTTAATTTTAAGTATGTTATTAATGGTAGTCATATTATTTCCTAACTCATTGAAGGGTTTGAAAGGGTTTTTTTAAATCAAATTTTTAGTGTTAAATTTGGTACCATATATTGGGTTCATTCTCAAGAACTGTCTCTTTGTTACAATATTAGTAAAAATAGAAGAGTCTTATGAGGTTTATATCTTTCAAGTAAAAACTATAAAAATGTTTATGTAAGATCATAACTTTAATTTTAGTTGTTAACAAGGACTATTTATTTTGCTTCTAAATTCATGTCCCATAAAATTATAATCATATAAAGATATAAAGAGTATTCAATTTTCAATCAATAGATCATTCTTGAGTCATAGCCACCTAATGATGGGTTGACATTTATAATAAACATTTTAATAGGGTCTTCCCACCATTTTCTTAGGTCCAACTTAAGGTTCAATTTCTCCTAGTTATGTAATGCATTGTCAAGAAAATAAGATAAAACAATGAAAATAATTATAAAGGTAAAAATTAATTATAAAAATTAGTATTCTTAAATTTATTAAATTAGTTATAATATCATTGATTAAAACATAAAAATAGTGTGAAAAGTATCACCATCAATTATAATATGATTCTTTTTAACCATGTACATGTCTTTCTTTAGGAGTGTGCCCAATGGATAGAATTAATTTCTAATAACTAAAAAGTTATACTACATACTAGAATGGTCATAGCCATGTAATCATGTCATTAATAAAATTTAGCATTGACAACTTTATCATCGAGCATCTTAATATCATTTTGGCATAATATCAATAATTGATGCATTATGTTTTTTGGATCTTCAAGATCAACAACAAGAAATAAATAAAATTATATTCCTCTTTACCATAAGACATGAGACCATTATATTTCTCAAGTAATACCTCACACACATGGTTGCATACATCATAATGGATGTGAAATCAATACCAAGTTTAAAATCAAATTCATCATCTATTGATCCAATTATATTATCATAATCATCCATGAAATGTGTATATAAATTATTGTACTTAAATTCAACACCCACTATACCACCATCTATTCACTCCCATCCCATTTTCATTTTCTCAGTGTCTTTGGACCAAAAATTTATCTACTCATAAATTGAGGTTACATTAACCCCACAAAACACTCTATGAATGTCAACATATTTTAAATATGTTAATGTCTAATGGGAAATGATTGATTCAAAAAAAATTAATGATAAGATTTGAGGCTTAATCTCATTATGGATCTCATATATAATAATTGATCAAATTGGTTTTAATAATTTATCAAAGTGCATGATCACATATTCCATTATAGACCCCTCATTATAATTATTACTTATGTAGTACACTATTTTTCACCAATAATGTTATTTTCATCTACATCAATAATGTATTTCCCAAATAACCATGACCTTACATCCCTAAATTTTTATTTTACCTCCCCCATTTGATAATAGTACCATATTCACCCTTTCTTAAAGTCCATAAAGCCTTTCTTTGATCATCCATTTTTTGTGACACTAGATTCATTCCCTTCAATTTGCATTGAAGGTTGAATAAGTTAAGTGATAATATTTTCTTGATTTTCCCTATGTGTATTATGCATTTTTCACCTAAATGTGCATCAATTGTATCTTTGTTCAGATTATTTATAAATAAAAGTTGATGACCAAATTTATTTAAAGTAATACACATATTTTTAGTTTGATGACCTACCCTACCTTTTTTAATAGGGTTTGAAGACCTATCATGAAATGAGTTTGATGGTCTGGCATATTTAATGGATTTTTATATCCTACCATAAATTTAGTTTTATGGATTTTCATGTTGAATGAAGTTCGATGTCCTGTCACAAAGGGAGTTTGATGACGTACCATGTTGAATGGAGTTTGATGTACTGCTATGAAGGGAGTTTGATGGCCTACCATGTTGAATGGAAATTGATGTACTTATATGGAGGGAGTTTGAAACTTAATATTAGGTAGGTTTTTATATGGTATCTATTTTTTAGCATTACCTTCATTGGTGCTTTCAATGGAGTGAAAATTTTCCAGTGTATGCTCTCAAAAGGATTGAGTACAATTCACATCAATCAAATTTGTTTATTTTTTTATAATTTGTGTGTTGAAAAACACTACCAATAATTATATTATATTTCATAATGATAATAAAGTTTTGAAATTAATATACAAGGTGTATGATCAACATTTTTTTCTTGTTGATAGGAAACATGTACACCATGGTAAATAGCTCTTTTTTCTTCAATTTGAGTGTATTCCAATGGAATATTACTCTTTGATAGTATGGAAGGATGAAAAAATAATTAATCTTATGTCTTCTTATTTAATGTTGTGGAATATATGATGCTTATTGGTTTAAAAAAACTAATAGTAAAGAAACTATAGAAACTAAATTAAACTCAAATGTAAGAAAATTCAAATATAAAAATATATAAATGGCAAGGTAATTCAAAGGAAAAAATAGAATTTATTATGAGTACATGATTTCATTGAATCTAAAATTCAATGTTATTTTAGTTAATTTAATCTTGTTTAGTTATTCCAAACTTTTTTAGTTAGAGGAAGTTGTATTAGAAATGTGAATATTGTTTAGGGTAGAGAAGATATTTTAGTTTGGTATAGTGAGGCTATTAATTTTTATACTTAATAAAGGGAATTCCTTTTATAGTAACACATAAATATTTTGATTAAAAATTCAAAACAATTAGACAAAATAAATAATGAACAAAAATAAAACCAATGAACAAAAAGATAAAAAAAAATTTTGTTGTATTAATCGACATAAAAACATAAAGATAAATTTGGTGTGTTTTTATATTACACGATTGGGTAACATAAATGATAGTTTAATTTTATAAGCCAAGTGACAAAAATGGATGACAAATTGTTGAATTTAGCATCCTTGTGAACATAAATGATAATAAAAAAAATTAGAAATGCGATGTGTATGATGTTTTTCTATAAAATATGACTAGTAATCACAAAATTCATAAATAAAATGATGATCAACATTTACCAACCTTAATCTAACATATGTTGATAAGTGAGAATTTTGAATGAATATTTACCAATTAATGAAGTGACCCAAAAAAAATAAAGATAACTTAAAATTATATATATATATATATATATAAAATACATAATACATTAAATTTGGTTTTTGAGGGAAGACTAAAGCCTGTATAGAAAATGGAAGACTAAAGCCTATATAGAAAATATAACTAATCTTTTCAAAATTATTGATGTGAAGATAGGTTAGTTACATTCAAAATATGGCAATGATACTAAGGATGTCATCCAGACTATTGGGAATCACCACATGATTCTTCATGATGTAATAAATGCTAAGTAGGATTTATCCAAGGTAATGGAAAAAATAGATAAAATAGAATCTTATTCAAAAACCTTTAAAAAATATCGTTAGTTTCATAAATTCAACAAATATAGATAACATAAATAATTTAGTTAGCATTTTTATGATGGTCATGAGTTCTTCTACACCATCTACTCTACCCACTTTTTATCAAAATATTGATGGCGTAAAACATTCTACTAGTGAAGAAATATTGAAAATGTCTCAATATTTTTCAACAATGAAAATACAAATGGTCCATCTTGTATAATTTGAGGTTGGAAAGTCTGAAATTATTCTTAATAGGCTTAGCAGTCGAGTAAAAAAATATGAGAAGAATCCAACGTATCAATAGGGAATTGAAAAAATGAAAGAGATGAGTATTATTTCTCAAGTGATCCAGAGCTTTCACACCCATTATTATGAGCAATAAAATTTAATATCTCAAGAAAAGTTTGTACTTACCAAACTAGATAGGTTTCAACCTCAAATGATTATATTTCAATCATATCTAGATTTTTTACTCCCTAAAAATAGCCAAATAGAGATGGCTACTAGATGGTATAGATATAGATATAATGTAGAATTCATGCTAAAACCATATCCATGCCAAATTTTCTCCAAAAAAAAAAAAGTGAATATTGAATATAACCAACAAGTAATATTCAAATTGATGCCCAGCTTGTATTTCCTCCAAAGCTTATTATTGATGATTGGTGCCATAAAAAACATAAGCTTGAGAAATGTTATAGAATAAAATCCCTCCCAAAAATAATGTTAAAATGGAAATCTTCACAAGAAAACTTCTTCCAAATGGGAAAACATCCCTTAACCTAGTTATTAATTCCACATATGATTAGTACTCTCAGAGACTGGTGGTAGATAAAAATCAAATTCTAATAGATTATGGTCAAATAATGAATAGATTAACTATTTATATAATATTATAATTTGTTGTTATTTTCAAATCCAAAAATAATGACACTTTGAGTGATATATAATGAAACTATGTGATATTTATAATTTAGATCAATACATATGTACGTATGTGACTATGCCAAGGCAAGTTCATCAAATCAGAGAGGGTGAAGTAAAAAGATATTTCATTAAAAAGTTTCCTTCTAAATTAGTATGAACTTTAATTGATCATACTCATTTAGAAAAATATGGGATGGGATAACCAATGTTCATTGAGTTGAAGACCCTTGGCCAACTGTTTCAAAAGATTGACCACGTAATGGTAATATCTTGTAGATAAAAGAATATTGATAAGAGTGTAAAACAATTGCTATATATTTTTAGGTCCATTTTTTCTAATCAATATCCTAAATTTTCTATGCTTGGTTGTCATCCTAGTAAATGAAAATATTACCAACATCATAAAATTAAAAAAATACAAAAGGTTTAATAAACCTTTTCAACCTTCCTCTAAAATAAGGAGATTTCTCAACCAAAAAAAAATCTCTTAGTCTCAAACCAATAAGCATACTCCTAAATGATTTACTTGTAGATGATAAGGTCACATAAGCCAAGACTACCCAAAAAATAATTCCAAGACTAATAATGCTAAATAGATTTACTTTATATCCAATTATAATTGGCAATATTGGACTACTTCCAACTCTAAGTTAGACTCTATGATTTAATTACCTGATGACCTTACACTAGAGCTATTGTCTGATATTGAATATGATTCCTGTGTTGAGTAAATCACTTAATTAAATAGTTTTCCTATCCATGATTGTCAAAATGAAACTGATTCTCAAGCCTCCTTTCATTATTGGTTTATTTTTTATTTGGTCATTGAAGAAGAAATAAAACATCTATGAAAATTTTATCAAAAGACACTTGTATGGCAATTTGATATGTGTGATCACTAAAAAATAATTCTAGATGTAGCTATATATAATAATATCTTATAATAGGAATATCAAGAGACCAACAAGAAAAATTTTATTTCCATGTATGATCTCTATATCCCTAAGGAACAAGACTTATTCAAAAGACTTGGAAAAGGAGAATCTTCATCTACTTCCCTTCATTATGAATATTCGTAACTATCTAATGAGTTTGAAACTAATTTTAAGAGGCTGTAAATAATAGTTTATAAATTAAATGGAATATTATAATCTATAAACCTAAGATAAATTATAAAATAAAATGAACCTGAGGAATATTATGGTACTAGAGGACTTTTTGGAGGTCTTATGATCCATCATTTCTACAACATGTAGAATACAATAATAAGAGTAATGGTTAAAATAGAAGGCTATAAATTGGATGAATTATATACTCTAATTCATATAGGTGATGACTTATGTATTTTAAGAAAGTTTTTATTCCTTTATTCAAATAGGAAGAAATTAATGATGTATTTAATATTATAAATGGAGGATATTCTAAAATTAAATTTGTTGTTAAATATATTCCTTTGTATTTCAAAGGACATAAGAGTAATGCTACATTTATACACTTAGATAAAATTATGATTGATGCATTACTTTGTAGTGATTTTATTATAAAGTATTTCCTGATAAGGCACTTACACAATTCCATCTATCTGACATTTGATAACCAAGAGGTTGAGATGAAACAATATAAAAAACAAATATAAGGGTGATTTATGTAGATATAGATTAATATACTTCATAGATTATGAATATGTAGAGAAGAATGATTTGAACATAAACAAGGCTCAATTCTCAACAAAAAAAATATGAAAACAAGAATCTAAAAGAATTTTAACAGCAATATAAGTATAATTTTGATTTTAATTTAAAAAATGAATATTTTCACCCTCAGTTTATAGATATCACACTTCATTTATCTCTATAAAAAAAACTAAGGTGGTATAAGAAATCAATCATATCATAGAATTAGGTCTCATCATGCCTAGTAAATCTGAATGGGCATGTCTTGTATTCTATGTGAAAAACACAGTGAAGAAGTGTGAGGTAAATCTATATTAGTGATTAAATAAAAAAATATTAATGAGAAACTTGTGAATATTACACATCCTCTACCCTTAAAGAATGAATTACTTAAAAATCTTTATGATAATTGTGTATTCTCTAAATTTGACTTGAAATCTGGGTTTTAAAAAATAACTATCTATGAAAAAGACAAGTTCAAGACATGATTTTTAATACCTCTTATTTAAAAACATAACAAATGGAAATTAATTCCATTTGGATTGAAAAATGAACCAAGTGAATTAAAATAAATGATGGATGTGATATTTTAGGGTTATAGCTTTATTTTTATCTTTATTGATGATATACCAATTTGCAGTGAATATCTCAACACCCATATTGAACACTTGAAGGTGCTTCATAAGTTAGAAAAGTAAAATGGTTTCATCCTTTCAAAAATAAATATTATTGTTTTTTTTTTTTTTAAATTTATATTGAGTTTCTTATATTTGACATTAATAAAGGTTCAATCAAGCTTCAAGAGCATATTTTGAAAGTTTTGTAAATTTTTCCTAATAAAACTCTTGACAAGCAAAGGTTACAAGCCTTTTTAGGATATTTGAATTATTTTAATTCTTTTTATGAAAATAAATATAAGGATAAAATTATCCCAATTCAAATATTGAAAAATCATCCTCCTAATTGGGATGATGAGATGACCCTAACAGTCAAAGAATAAAAGAAAAAGTCAAGAATCTCCTTCCATTAAAACTTGTAGGAGATGGTCCCTTCATACTTAAAACATATTCTAGAAATTGTTGTTGTGATTTTTTTATAATTGACAAAAAGAGAAGAATGGAAATAGTTTTAACATATAATTTTTTAATTTGATCATCCACTCAATTATATTATCCTTCTTTTAAGGAAGAGATTAAAGCTAAAAAGCTTAATATTGAGAAGTTAAAACTATATCTATTTCCAAAACCCTTGACACTAAGAATAGTTATAAAAGAGTTTTCTCACATTATTCAAAAACCTCAATAATCTCTAATTGGTAAACAAATTCTTAATAGATGGATTATTTGGTTCATCCATTATAATTTTACAATATAATATAAATAGGGCAAGCATAACTACATAATTGGTAACAAATAGTTTTTTGGATAAACTTTGTCACAATTATTAATGCTCAATGATTCAAATCATCATATGTGATCCTTCATCATGATAAATTATCGAAATGTGAAACAAAATGACCTAACACCACATAAAATTTTAAGGAAAAAAGTTGTTGTAATGAATCAAACTTGGCCCACAAATATGCCCAAATAATGTTTGCCAATTCTAGATGTCATTTATATAGTTCATTGGATAGGAAATTCATACAAGACCTTATCCTACCAATCACATACCTAAGAAGTGAGAGGCTTTCTCTATCAAAATATATTCTTATTTCCAGCAGTCCTTAAGTAATGTTTAATATGAACCTAGGAAGGAATAATTTTATGATTCCTACAACATTTTAGGAATGCTAGGTATATTATTCTCTTAGAAAATTTAATTTGAAGATTTTAAATAATATTATACTTTCAGTATATATCTCTCTCATGAATGGTGCATATCAAATATTTGATGTTTTCATAGTCCATATATTAATAAATAGTTTTTGGATAAACTATGTCATAATTATTAATGCTCAACATTTTAAATCATCTATGATCCTTCATTATGATAAATAATTGAAATGTGGAACAAGATAACCTAATACCCCATTAAATTTGAAGTAAAATAGATGTTGTAAAGAGTTTCTAAAAAGAATCAAAATTGGCCCATAAATTTGCCCAAAAAATATGTTAATTTTAAATGTAGTTTATATAGTTTGTTGGACAGGCCATTCATACAATTCCTTCCCATCACATATATAAGAATTTAGAGGATAAATCTATCAAAAATATTCTTATCTCTATCATTCCTTAAGGAATGTTTAATAAGAACCCAAGAAGAATTTATTTTACAATCGCTATAATTTTTTAGGAATGTCAAGTCTATTATTCTCTTGTAAAATTCAATCTGAAGCTTCTCAAGAAGCTTAGCCTTTGAGTATATATCCTTCTAATGAATGGTACATATCAAATATTGATTATTTCATAGTCCATAAAGCAACAAATAATATTTTGGAGAAATTGGGCAACAGTTATTAGTGCTCAACATTTCATACCATCATCTATGATTCTTCATCAAGAGAAAGAAGTGGAATGTGGAGAAACATGACCTAACACCCCATAAAAACTTAAGGAATTTTTTTTTTTTAAGTTTCTAAAAATAATCAAACTTGTCCCAAAAAAAATTCCCAAATAATGCTTGCTAATTCTAGATGTAGTTTATATAGTTCATTGGACAGGTTATTCAAACAATACCTTCTCCTACCAATCACATATCTAAGAAGTGAGAGGCTCACTCTATAAAATATATTATTATTTCCATCATTCCTTAAGTAATGTTTAATACAAACTAAGGAGGCTTAGCTTCTTGAGAATCATCAAATTAAATTTTACAAGAGAACAGTAGACATAACATTCTTGAAACATTGTAGGGATCATAAAAATTTTCCTTCTTGGGTTCATATAAAACATTCCCTAAGGAATGATAAAAATAAGATTATTTTTGATAGAACTATTTTCCTTTAAGTTTTATAGGGTGTTAGTTCATGTTGTTCCACATTTCACTTCTTTCTCCTGATGAAGGATCATAGACAATGATTCAAAATGTTGAACATTAATAATTGTTACATAGTTTCTCCAAAAAAATATTTGTTATTGTATGGACTGTGAAAGTAGAAAATATTTGATATTAACCCTTCATGGAGTGATACATACTTAAATTCTAAACTTCTTGATAATATTTGGATTAAATTTTCCAAGAGAACAACAGACATAACATTCCTAAAATGTTTTAGGGATCATGAATTTTTTCCTTCCTAGGTTTGTATAAAATATTCCTTAAGGAATGTTGGATATAAGAATATTTTTGATAGAATGAGCCTCTCACTTATTAGATATTTTATTATCAGGACAAGGTCTTGTATGAATGGCTTATCCAATAAACTGTATAAATTGCATCTAGAATTATCAAGCATTATTACGGTAGATTTTTTAGGCAAGTTTGATTCTTTTTAGAAACTCTTTAAAATAGATATTTTCCTTTAGCTTTTATGGGGTGTTAGGTCATGTTGTTCCACATTTCACTTCTTTCTCCTCATGAAGGATTATAGATAGTTATCTAAAATGTTGAGCATTAATAATTGTGACAGTTTCTCCAATAAACTATTTGTTATTGTATGGACTCTGAAAGCATCAAATCTTTGATAGCATAGCTAGTGTTTTATCTAAGGAAGGATTTTTAATTCTAAATTTAATATGTTTATGATGATGAATCAAATATATATTAAAGGAATGCATAAACTTTAATAATTTCAATAAATTTTGAAATTTATTTTACATGATAAAATATAGCTTCTATAAATCATCAAGGCCCTATATGCTAAAGAAAAGAATATTTCGGTTCCAGGGAAAAGAAATATCCAATAGATATGAAATCCTAAGTTCCAAAATAATCCTCTATATTGGAAAGCTAACTTTAAAGAGGTTTTAAATAGAATTAAGAAATGACATTACAAAGATGGTGGTGGAAAAATAATGTTGACAACTTTCATTATCCATTCCTTAACTGAACTTGCACTATAAGGGCTAATATATTTTCTATTTATCATCTTAAATTATAAAAGGGATATTTTTAAATCATGAGAATTGGATGGATAGATTTCAATATTCTTGCCATCAGGTCTCTTGATTTTATCAATATGTATGAGAATAACATGATCAAAAACTAAAACATGTGTAAAAACATGATAATCTACTTAAAAGCCTTGTTATTTAGATATTTCCCATATAAGCCATTACAAGATCCCTATGAAAACTTCATTTAATTTTTTACTTTATCTATAACTTATCCCATTCTTAACATAAAATTCCATGTTGTGTATGTTTCTTATGAATTTTAAGAAGACAAGTTTCAAGAGTGGAAACCAATAAATGGTTTCAAATACATTTATCATCTTGATTTTTAGTATTATTTTTATCCTTCCATTGACAAGGAAGAAATTAAATTATTCCCTATGTATTTAAATACCAAAATCTTATTTTGGGTTCAATAACCCCTTGTATCGTTGGGCTAATTTTTATGAGAATAAAGAGTCTTGATAGATTCAACAAGATTATGATCCAGACTCTTATGACTTATACTATTGTTCCATGGATGAAGAATGGTATGATACTGATTGATCTAAGAAGCATAGTGTGACATTTTCAAGTGGTTTCTCTCTGCCCATAGAAAGTTATTAAAAATAGTGACTATAATGTGGCACCTTATCTTTTGATGATTAGATTCCCTAATGGGCAGTCTAATTTTTGTAAGACATGGCCAAGGGAATCTAGTTTTCCTAGCTAATAGGGATTTTTTTAGGCATGCCTTTTCTCCATTGTGATATTTCTTGGATAATATTTTATTATTTGGACATATGTCCCTTTACCAGTTAGCTAAGTTGGTAAACTAATACTTCTTGATCCAGTAAAAGGGATGAGTTTTTTATATAAATAAGTTTTTTACCTTCTCATTTGGTAATATTCTATCTTGAATCTTAGATTTATATAGATTTATTATAATATTTTATAAATTCTATCTAAAAATATTAGGAGATTTTTCTTTTCTAATCTCATAGAATCAAAAATCTAGGCATCTTTTAGGTCATGTTTTATAGCTAGACACTATTAGCTTTAAAAAAAATTATAATTATATAAGATATTAATATATATAGTTCTAAATTGGTCTCATATTACAAATATTAATTTATATCAATAATTGGAGTTTCATTTGGACAAGTTACCATCCAAACTGAATGGTAGACTAATTGTGTTGAATGTGTCAAAAGAAGAGCACCTAAAAAACCTAAGCCAAAACTAGTCCAAGGTCTAAGAAACAAATATTTTTTCTCATGTTCCAAACCTATTTATTTTCCAATCCAACCAATAATATTAATAGATAACTTTGAAAAATATTCTAATACATGTTTTGAGAATCCTTCATATACCCTAGATGTCTTTATCCAACCAAGAACATTTAATGATGGCCGACCTAGTGTAGAGAATATTGGCCAACAAAGAGAATGCATAATTTTTTATCAAGTAATATAAATTCATATTGTCATACCAATATTTCCCATGATTAATATTATATAGTTAAGATATCTAAGAATCTCAAAAAGTGAATGACCTAGAGACAATGAAACTCAAATAGAAAAGGTTTCATTTGAGATGAAAAATCCTAACATAATAGAATTATTTGAAAAAATCACTATTATGGTAAGATTCTCACCTCAAAATAAGTATGTTTCCTTCTCAAAATATCAAAGTGCATTTCTAAAAACTATCCTAAAGTAATGGGATTAAAAAGGGATTTGATAAGAAATTAGAGATTAGGAATCGAAATGGATCTTTGATGTTATAGTAGAATTGTACTTCAATTAAGAAGAACATATTTTTTTCATGATGTAAATGATGAAATGGTTTATTGAGAATATAATAATAATAATAATAATAATAATAATAATAATAATAATAATAATAATAATAATAATAATAATAATAATAATAATAATAATAATAATAATAATAATAATAATAATAATAATAATAAATGCCATTAATTAAAATTAAAGGATATAATAGCCTTCTAATATGATATCATTGATATACTTTTGAAAAATCATGTCTTAATAATCATTCTTTACTTCTATAATAGATAAAGATGATTAATTAGGGGGAGAGTACAAGACACAAAAAAAATTTAAAAATAAAATACATAACTATAAAAAGGACTAGATGTTGTGGTTACTTATTAAAAAATAGTTATTTGACCAACAATTGGAGACCAAAGGAGAGGATAAAGCCTATTTTGAGAATATAAATGATCTTATAAAAATGATTGTTGTGAAGATAGGCCAGTTAGATTCAAAATGTGGTAATGATCCTAAGGATGTCATCTAGACTATTAAGAATCAACACAATATTCTTCATGATGCAATAAATGTTAAAGAAGGATTTATCCAAGGTAATGGAAAATTTAGATTAATTAGAATTTTATTAAGAAGCCTTAGAAAAATAAATATTAGCCTTCACTTTAAAAATTCAAAAACTATAGGATATCACAAATAATTAAATTATAATTTTTATTAAGGCCATGAGTTATTATACACCATCCACTCTTCCCACTTTCTATCTAACTATGGACGTTGAAAAACATTCTACTAGTGAAGAAATACTAAAAATGTCTCAATATTTTTAAATAATGAAAATAAAAATGGCCCATGTTATAGACTTTTATTATGGAAAGCCTAAAATAATTATTAATAGGATCAACAATCAATTAACAAAAATATTTGATAAGAATATGGCATACCAATGGGAATTAAAAAAATGAAAGAGATGAGTATGATTGCTTAAGTGATCCATAGTTTTCACACCTAATATTCTGAGCAAGGTATTTTGATAGCTCATGAAAAGGTGGTACTTACTGAATTATATAGGTTTGAACCTTAGATGATTACATTGTAATCATCTCTATATTTTGTACCCCCTAAAAATAGCTAATTTCGTATGACTACTAGATGGTATGGATTTGGATTTAATGCATTTTTTTTTATTGAAACCTATCCACACCAAAATTTCTCTAGAAAAAAGAGTGAAGAGTAAATATAACCAACAACCAACAAGAAATAATCATGTTGATTCCCAATTGATATTTCCTCCAAAGCTTAATATTGATGATTTATGCCATAACAGACATAATATTAATACGAAATTCTCTATATAAATATTTTTCTCAAGCTGATGTTTATCAAGATTAGGTTTGTTTTGGAACCAATCATCAATATTAAACATATGATGAAATATAGGTTGGGAATTAGTATGAATATTACATGTTGGTTTATGGTTACATTCAACCTTCACTCTGTTTTAGAGAAATTTTGGTGTGGATAAGTTTATGGTAGAAATTATTCATTATATCTAAATCCATGCCCTCTAGTAGCCATTTGTATTTGTCTATTTTCATGAGGTACAAAATATAGAGATGATTATGATGTAATCATTTGATTTTGAATCCTTTCTAGCTCAATAATTACAACCTTTTCTCATAGTTTTTTGCTTAGAATATTGGGCATGAAAGCTATGGATCACTTGATCAATCGTATTCATAACTTTCATTTTTTTAATTCCCCATTAGTACACTATATTATTATTAACTATTTTTATTTCTTTACTATTGAACCTATTAATATTTCTTTGAGACTTTCCATAGGTCACCTTCCCATGAGATGGTGTGTAGGAGAATGGGAATCTTGGTTTTACATGTGAAATAAAACTGGGGTATTTGACCCAAATCATCATAGAAGGGGAAATTCAAATTCCCTATGGTTCACATATTCCAACTTCCATAAAGGAGAAGATTGAGTCCTCAAACATCTTTACCATGCCCTACTTGTTGAGCAAGATTTATTCTTCTTTACCCCTATTCATTGGTGATCTATGTCTGTCATTATAGACTCTTTCTTATCTAACCATCATCCCATCTATTTATACATAGAATGGACCTCTCCTTAGGTTAACCCCAAGGGTTCCCAGTTCTACCTTAACACTACCCATCTCAAGCATGAGTGGACTATGGAACATATCACAAATATTTGGAACCTAGCTCATAGACCCACAAGGGACAGTAGTTGGATTAAGTGGTGGTTTGATGTTATAGCCCACACCAATTATTTCCTTTAGATCTATGTCAAACAAGTGCCTATTTTCAAGCATCATAATCATAATTATATAGACCATGAATACCTTAGAGTTTCACAAGAATCAAAAGTTACACCTTTGAACTCACATTTTCAAACTTAGGCTATCATGCAAAGACATAAACTCTAGGTTATAGAGGAGTATAAGGTAAGAAGAGCCCAAATCTGATCAAGGATACATTGGTTGAAAGTAGGAGACATAGTGACCAAGTAGTTTTTTTCTCTCCTTCAGTCAAGGTGAGATACTGATAAAATCAAATCCATTAAAAGTGCTTCAGACATGCTTACCAGCCTTCCAAATATCCTCCAAGCCTTTTTGCATCAATACCATGGTGTCTTTATAGTGTAACCTTCATCCCCTACTTATGAGGTTACCCTCTCTTAATGTCTTGATGTGGTCCCCTATAAACTCTCAGAAGCTCAAAGAGTTATTTGTGATATACCTATTAGTGTCAATGACCTTAAGAAAGCTGTTATGTAGATGGCCTCTGATAAATCCCAAAGTATTAATGGCCCAAAGTATTAATGGCTTTCCAAGTGATTTCTATCAAACCTTGTGGGATAATGTTAAACCTTATCTCCATAGAGTTTATTCTAAAATGCTTCTAACCAGTTATTTTGGTCAACTCATCAATCAAGGCAACATTAACTTCATCCCCAAGGAATGAGATCTTGAGGTAATTACCAATTGGAGACCCATCACTTATTTGAATGTGTCCTAAAAAATTATAGCCAAAGCATTAGATCTCAGAATCAAACACTTGCTTCCCTTAATTGTTCAAAGTGATAAAATTAGTTTCATTCAACATAGATATATTTTGGACAATGTTATTTCCATATGGGAAGGTATGAAATGGGATAGAATATCTAACCAGAAGGCTTTGTTCATCAAGATTAATATTGAGAAATCCTATGATCAGATAGAGTGGCATTTTATTATAGCTATATTATAGGCTCTAGGGTTTACCCCCAAGTTTTTCCATACTATCAATATGTTGGGTCTTGCATCACCATCTATGGCCCCAAATTTCAATGCATCAAACTCCACAAATCCATTAGATAGGGTTGTCCCTTGGCCCCTACGCTTTATATGTTCATTAGTGAAGATTTTAGTTATCAATTAGCTAGTTATACTTCCAAGGTTTTGGTAAAATGGATCTCTCTATTTTATTCATACCACTAGTTAATTAATGGGAAATTTTCTAATTACTCCTTCCTCACTCTTCATGAAGATGAAGACTCTATCAAGCATGCCATGGAATGTTTAGATATTTATTTCCTTACATTTGGGTCATCTATGTAATGGCATAAAACCTAGTGCTACCACCAATCTTTGTCACCCAAACCTCATTAATTGGAGGGATATATGTTGAAATGGATCCTTTTAGGGGTTTAGTTTCAATTTTTAGGCATTCCATTTTCTTTCAAATCTTATCCTATAGAATTTTCATCGTACATGGTTTAAAGAGTGGAGAAAAAATCTCTTTCTAGATCACTAAGCCTTTGACCTTGGTGGGAAAGTTTCATATTTCTTCTAAGGTTCTCACTGCTACTCATGTGTACTATTTGTCTTGTTGAGCCCCTTCAAATTCTTCTTATTTGAAGCTTTAAAATTTTATGCAAAAAAAATTATGGGATAATTCTAAAGGGCACCAGGGCTTTCATCGAGTCTCCTAGGCCATTTGTTATCATCATAAAGAAGTTGGTGGGTTGGGGCTTATTGACATCAAGATTTAGGGGACCACTCTTGGGGTTAAATGGATCATTACAAGATTATAAGGTGATAAATCCTAGAAATTTTTTTTGAGGCACTACATTTCTCATGGTTTCCCACTCAACAAAAAATCTATGTAAGGCATAGGGTTTCTTAACATGCTTATATCATTAGTTTCTTTTAAAGTGGGGGCACATTTTTCATGTAAAGTATTTTTAAGTATTATTAAAAGCTCAAAACTCACCTTATTTATGTGGGGGATGGTTTTAAAAGTGGTATTTCTCTAAACTTCTAGTCATTATGGTGGTTTCCTCAGTTGACCTTCCACAACATGTCCCTTTTGCCATGGTCCCCTAGATCAAAAGATTGAGGTTATTTTAAAAATGTATTTTCATCATTGGTCACGTATTTTTTAAGGTCTCTAGGGATTGGGTTCCTTTTATTATTTTAAAGGCCAAATTTGATCCTAACAAGGAAGATACAAAATCCATTTGTGAATTACAAAGTTCCATACCTAATGAATACTTACTCAAGATTAGAGTTTCCTCTCTCACACCATGGTGGAAGGAATGGTCCTAGATTATGTCCATGTTATTCTATATATATTATCTTCATTTGTGTTACAATGTGTTATCCCCTCAACATATTTACAAAGAGGCTCCTAACATTGGATGGTCTCTCCAATCCCTCCATTGAGTTTGGGACCAAAGATTTGATAATATTTGGGTAGCTTATATTGAGCCTAAAAAATCACACTTCCTTTGGTGTATCCTTTACCATGGATTATCCATGGGAAATCAGCTCAAGCACATGGGATTACTAAATCCCACTTGCCTGGCCTGTCATCACGCAAAAAACATCAAGCGTATATTTTGGTTTTGCCTTCATGCCCAGTTATCCTAGATATGGATTCATACCCTTTTCAAACCCTTTACACATGAAATGTTCACTTAGAAAATGGCTCTCTTAGGGGACTCTACCCTATTACCTAAAATATATAACAAATTTTGGTATATTTTTTATACTTATATTTTGTTTTAGATTTTGAAATCTAGAAATCAAGCATGTTTTAATAATGAGATTATAAAAAAAAATCTATAATTAATAAAGTTGTTATGATTTCTAATATTATCCTTCAGTTTTAGAGTCAAATGGACAATATCTAGCTTGAGATTCATCATATGTATCTCCTCTTAGACTATTGAAGGAATTTTCCTTGTGCAGTCAGCCATGAACCACCTAATCCCCCACTTCATCACTCTCCTCCTAGTGGTCATGGGCTATGGGGAGGCACCACCGCTCTTGAAATTAGAGGTATCTAAGTTGGAGGATCTCCTCTCCTTGTTCTCACTAACCATATCCTCTAAGAGGATATAATAGAGGTGGAGATAATGGTGGGGGGGAGGGTGGAGAACCCCTCCACAGGATAAGTTCCCATGGATAGAGCTATCCATATCTCCTCCCCACCAAGCTTTGAAGATGCAACATGATTCTAAAACTAACCAGAAGGATGATGGTTGGGACCCCCTCCCTATGGATGAAGTTCCCCAACCTAGGGTGGTTGGGGAGGGAAGCCTTTGGACCCTACACCTCTATCTCCTCCACCATCCACCATGTTCATAGTTACTACTTAGTGTTTTCCTTGTTGCTTATTTTATTTCATCATTTTTTTTATGCACACTTGAGTTAATTTAACTATGGTTTTTGACCAGGTTATGGCCTATTATTTTCATATTTGGTTTCTCGTGAGGCTCTCTTAACTTAGTTTGGCATTCAGGGTGTGACTTTTCCACATATTTTTTTTATATGACTAGCATTGTACTATAAGTTTTTTTTAAAAAAATTAATAAAATTACATTTTTCAATTAAAAAAATTATACAAAATGCACCACTTGGATTTTAATTGTTAAAATATATTGAGATATTTTCAATATTTATTCATCAATAGAATGTTTTGAAACATCTATAGTTTTTTATAAATTGGGTAGAGTGGATGGTCTAGAAGAACTCATGGTCTTAGGAAGAATTAAAACTAGATTATTTGTGTTAGCTTGTATTTTTTAAATTGTTGAAGTTAAAGCTACTATTTATTTTTCTTAGGCTTATAAATAAGCTTCTAATTTATCTAAAATTTACATTACTTTAGATGAACCTTGCTTAGCATTTATTGCATCATGAATAATAGTGTGGTGATTTTTAATAGTTTGGATGATATCTTTAAGATCATTACCACATTTTGAATCTAACTAGACTATCTTCACATCAGTATTTTTTACAAGATCAATTATATTTTTGGTATAGGCTTTAACATCTCTTTTGGTCTCCACTTATTGGTCAAATAACTATTTTTTATTTTTTATCACAAAATCTACATTTTTTTCTAGTTGTTCATTTTATTTTTGCCATTTTTTTTGTGTTGTACTCTCCTCTCAATTCATTATATTTATCTACTGGAAAAGCAAAGAATGTGAGTATATGAAAATACATGATTTTTTGAGAATATATCAATGATATCAGATTGTAAGGTTGCTAGATCATTTAATCCTAAATATTTTCCTTTATTTATTGTTCCTATATTATCAAGAAACCATTTCATCATTTGTGTCATGTACAAAATCTATTCTTGTTTATTATTGAACAATTTTGTTATAGCATCAAAGATTCGATTCAATTGTTGACCTATAGTTTCTTTTTAGCTACATATTTTTGCCCAATAATTTAGGGTAGCTTGTATAAATGCACTTTAATATTATGATAAGGTAACATACTACCTTTGAGGTTGGAATATTCCCACAATGTGAATTTTTAAAATACTTTTACTTTGTCAAAAAAATTCATCTCAATCGAACCTTTTCAGTTTTGGTTTCATTGGAACTAGGTAGTTCATTTTTTGAGACTCTTGGATATCCCTAATGGATCATATTAACCATGGGAAAGACCAGTCTACCAGGATTAATCTATAATACTTTATCATAAATGATGTAATCTGTATGTTGGCTAGTATGTTTTGTATTAGGTTGGTCATCATTTAATGTTCTTAGTTAGACAAAGACACTTAGGGTATATGAATGATTATCGAAAACTATAATAAAATATTGATTAGCGTCAGATATTAATAATATTTATTGGATTGGAGAAGTAATAGGTCTAAAAACTGAGAGAGAATGTCTATTTCCTAGACCTTGGACTAGTTTTGGCTTATATTTTTTAGATAGTCTTATTTTGACACATCCAACATAACTAGTTTGCCATTCAATTAGGATGGTAACTTGCTCAAATGGAAATTTAGTTACTAAGACAATTTTTCAACTATAATTTTTCCTGGTAATTATCACCACATGTGTAGTTATGTCACCTAGTTATTCCTTGGGGGATATAGGCATTGTATATGCATGAATAACATATTGGACATAAATAAAAAAATAATAAGAATCGTGATCGATATATAAGTTCATTATATATATATATATATATATATATATATATATATATATATATATATATATATTATATAACACACTTAAGGACATCTATAGGGGTAGGATAATTTGAGTAATGTACAAGTTGGTGTATGTTTTGTCAGAAACTACACCATTACATACATTATTAATAATATTTCCTTTGATGGCTTGGTGTAACTAATTCTTTCAGGAATCTACAAGTATAGAAAAAATTAGGATATTGATACCAATATAAAATAATCATACTATACACCGTAAAATCATTCTTATGTGGATGCATTCCCATTTATCCTATTTAGAATTATATTTTCATAGATACTCAAAATGTGTAGACCTTATTAATGAAAACCATTTATCATGACCAATATCTAGGTACATGATAAGAACTAGAGGGAAATACTTAGAACATGAGATTAATAATTGGATAAGTACCACATATATATTAGGTAAATATCATGTAAAAAATTGTAACATCCACCACATTTAAATCCCAATTTTAAATTCAATAGAAAATTAATGAGTATTTTCCAAGTAGGTGTTATTATTTATAAAATTAACTCTTTAATAATAAATATTTATGATTTATTAGTTTTTTGGTTAGTAAACTCAAACTTAACTCACCTCTAACCTATTATTAGCAAGAAAAATAATAAGACTTGAATATTTTTTGGTAGAGTGGGTTTATTTAATATGGGAAATGTAATTTGTATATTAATTAAAAATGGAAGAATGTTTGACCAATTAAAAAAAGATCTTTTGATTAAAAAAATAAATATTTTGCATATTTTAGAATGCAACAGGAGGCCTTTTAATCTTGTATCTTTTTTTATGTTGGGAAACACATGGTTAGTGAATACACCTATATTTTTAAGTCATTGATGATCTCTTTTATAGGATTTTTCATCTCATTAATCACCTAGAGTACACGTCTTAATGAGTGAACCATGTAAGGCATAGGGTCAGTTCATAGTGATTTGCAAGAGATGTCTTTGATATCTTGTTATACATACATATCACAACATCATAACTTCAAATATTTTTATCCTCCTTTGGGTCTCTTTTCCTTTCATTCCTCTCGTTCTACTTAGTATCTTAATTTTTTTATACTAGATCAATCTAGTTTTTTATCATCCCCTATATTTCCTACTAGATCGATGATCAATCTAGTCTATTTTATGCATTTTGATACTTTCCTAATAAATATATCTTATTCAATTTATTTGTTTGCCTATTTATATTAGATCAACATGGTTAACCTAGTATTTTTTCATTCTTATTTCATTATATTAAATCAATCAAGATAAATTTCATTAACATTATAAATAGATTACTTTTACTAATTTGATAATAACTTAAAGGATTTCTAAATATCATTTTTTAGAATAACAAAAACCATCTGCTCTACTTGCACATGAAAAGTTTTCTCTAAGTGGATAATATAAATTAGGAGATAAGAGCTTATTATTTTGGGGGTATAGTCTTGATCAAGGTCTTTGAAGCTCAATAGAAGAAAGTTATACGAAAGAGGCACCCATTAGTCTTTAGAGTCCCTAAATAAAGACACTAAAGTATTCATCCTTACCATTTGGTGAATTCACCTACAACATATCTTACAATGTGTCACTAGAACCTAGGTAATATTGATTCATGAAAAAGTCTACTAAAGATAAGTATCCCCGTCCCTAATTTATTTATTCTATTTACTTGAGTAGATAGATATATTATGCATACTAATAGAGTACTATGTTTGGTTTCACTTATCTCATGGCCTAGATTATCCTTATGCTTATACTAGTGTATTTTATCTAGACCTATAAACACAACCATAGTTAAATTCCTTTATTTATTCTTAGGTTATATTTTACTACCTTTTTATGCAATCACAATCCCTAATGTTATTTCAATATTTTTATATATTTTTATTTTTATCTTCTTGCCAACTTGAATCTAGGTTACCCATGTTCATCAATTCCTTTCATCTATTTTATTTATTATACCCTTGATACCACTCTCATAAAAATTATTACTATCATATTATACCCTACTTTGCATTGTATCCAATTATATGCAATTGGTCCTAGTATGGCCTTATATCCTTCCTAAATTAGAGGATGTTTATAATATTGACCATATTTTCCCAATATAAATTATAGTGAACTTGCTGTGAATATTAACCCACCACTATTTTGGGTCATATTCACATTTTATTTTACTTGTTTATTTACATTATCATCACACCAAATTCATAATCATATACATTTTGGTGAACCTGGCATCAATATTATCCCACCATTGGTTGGATCATTTTCATGTTATATTTCCTTTATTTTCCTAACTTCATATATTTTCCAATTCATCAAGAATATCCTATTTTCAAATTTAGTTCCCTACAACTTCCTATTATATGGAGTATTTTCTTCATCCATTATAATTTATAGTAGAATATAAATAGGGCAAGCATAACTGCATTACGAGTGTTTTACCCAGGGAAGGATTTAATCTTAAATTGAATATGTTTATGATGATATCTATTAAAGCAAAGCAAAAAATTTAAGAATTTGATGAAAATCTGAAACTTATAATACATGATAAAATTTATCTTCCATAATTCATCAACGCCCTATATGTTAAATGACGAAATATTTTGGTTTCAGGGAAATGAAATATCCAACAGATATGGATTCTTAAGATCCAAAATAATCCTATGGATATTGGAAAACTAAATTCAAGGATGTTAAAATGGAATTAGGAAAGGTTATTACAAATATGGTGGTGGAAAAATATTGTTCACGCCTTTAATTAGTCATTAGTTAATTGAACTTGCACTTTAAGGGTTAATATATTTTTCTATTTATCATCATCAATTGTAAAATGGATATTAGTAAATCATGAGACTTAGATGGATAGATTTCAAGATTTCCTACCATTATTTCTCTTAGTTTTATCAATATTCAAGAGAATAACATGATCAAAAACTAAAAAATGTAGACACCCCATTTTGACCACTACCATTTTCCAACTAGACTTCAGATTGATTTATACCAAACAATGTAAATTAATCCTAAGAATCATTGAATGTCTCAATTTCATCTACACATCAAAATTACTACTTTTAATTATTTTGAGGCATCCCTATTTGGGGTATTATCCTATACGCAATAGTAACATCTCACATATTCATCTCTAATCAACTTGTGACTTAGAAAATTGACAGTTTGGCCTTTAGACCCATTAAGTAGGGCACTTAAACAATTCCTAAAGTGCAAAAATACTCAACAAAATGAATTAATTAATCAAATCAAATTAAATGCTTAACTTAAATATCCATGTGAAATTAGTGAAAATGAATTTTATAAAAAGGAAATTCCAATCAAATTGAGGTCATGATGATGTCATCATCTTCAATTTCAAAGAATTAAAAATATTTCCATTAAAGCCTTAAATTTAGAAATGGAGAGCCATGCTTAATAATGAGATCTCTATCCCAAATATTAATTGCTTTTCCCCTCTTTAACTCGACTAGGGATAAATAAACCTATCAGAGTTAAACCTAACCTAATTGCATTTGGGTTAGGGTTAGTTTAAAAGGCTACAAATACAAGACCTCACTAATTGTTCAAATAAGCTCTTTTTTTATAATGTTATTATTCAAAAATACCTTCAAGAAGATCTCAATCCAAATTTATGATGTTCAATTGTTAAGAGACAAAGCATTCTTGTACTGTTATAATGCACAAATAGTGATAGTTTGATATGTTTTTCCAAATATTGCCAAGGTGACAAGGATAAATGATGCAAGAAGCACCATTGTCAAAGACTCTTTGAGCACATAATCAAGCATATTCCTCCAAGGTCAACATGAAAATCTTGATCACAAGGAAGGTAAAGAATACTTGTTTTGTCCTCTATTGTTAGTTACTTGTATTGATCTCTTACTCAAGTGTTTAGGCTTGAAGTGTTAGATTCTTTGTGTGTTTTTATTGAGGTTTTTCATACTAACACTTGAATAACTCCCTTCTTGGATTCTTATCTCAAATAATGGCATGCTTGGTGGAACCAAGTAGCCCACATACATAATGAGAGCATTTTTGGACCGCCTTGGAGCCAAGAAGCATTCATTTTAGACCTTAATTTCTTGTTTTAGCTAATTTTTATATGTTTGGCCTTTGATTGTAGAACTATGAATTCAAATAATAAAAATAAAAAATCATTGATTCAAACCATGAAATCTTCTTAAGAAATTATGAAATTGAACTAGTTTGCACTTGGCTCTACAAAACTATGAAATCAAGGTTAAAATCAATGAAATTATCACATGAAACTGTAAATTTGTCTTACAGGCTATACGTCTTTTCCTTTATTTTTGTTAAAATTGTGAAATTATTTAAGATCTATGAAATCATCTTTTTCAATTGTGAAATTGTTGTTTGTAGTGGAAAAATTGTAATTTTGAGTAGTGAAATCGCATTTTTAGGTTTTGAAATCATCATTATGGATCACAAAATCATTTTCTAACTATGAAATTGTTAGTAAATTATAAAATCACAACTATTTGTTTTCTACAAGTTTTTCCACAATTATGAAGTTAGCTAGTAAAATAGAGAAATGGAAGGAGAAACATCTTTTGTGGTTGGTAAAGAATATTATTTTAAAACACCATAATAGGTTGAAAAATAAGGTATATCTACTAAATATTCTAAACTTCAAGTAAATCAACCTATTAGGAGGGACAATCAGTCCAAAAATCAACCTCCAACTAATCAACAATCAAAAGAATATGATGTTTCTACCATATTTAGTCAAACATTGGGCATATTCCTTTTAGTATAGTGGATAAAATGAAAATAACCAATATGATTGTGACTTTGTGGTAAGAAATCTCCATTCCATCCCAAAGATATTTATTTCAAGAAGATTTGAATTATTTTTATCACACAAATGAACCATCAAAGGGTACATCAGCTACTCTTACAATTTTATGCCAGCCAAAAGAAGGAGAAATAAGTAAGACCATCAAATAAACTTTGTTTTACATCTCCATAATCATTACAAAGTATATTTTACATAATTGTATGATAGATATTGGAGTTAGTAGTTTTGTTATGCCCAATAAAATTATTGATTTGTTAGGTATATATTATACACTAATCACCAAGGGAGTTGTCTAAATAAAGGGAGCTACTTTTAATATGGTAGGAATCATTAAAAATATAAACCTTACCCTTTAAACATGCCCAAGTATTTCAATCTTACATGATATTTAAGCTATTGATATGCCTCCCTATTTTTCCATATGCCTTTTTAGAGACTTTACTACAAAAATGGGAGGATATTTGTTTTCCTATTTGTCTCATATGCTTCTTAGGACTAGATATAAGACAAGGGTAACCATCAAAGTTTGACCTATCTCCAAAGATCATATTGAGCCATATATGCCTAGTCCTATCAACATGAATTATATCATTCATGACCAAGAAGAAGATGTTTTTCTTCATGAGGTTTCTAGATCCTTGAAAGAGGTTCCAAAAATTTTTATTGATGATTGGGAAAATGAATGCTATTATTTTGATCCATATGACCATATGAAATAAATGTTGTTGGGTACTTATTGCATACATTTAGAATATTTTGTTATACCTAACCTCATGAAGTCACAAGAAGATATTTAGGGATAATGGAAGCTTTAATTTGATGGCTCAAGAAGTAATAATGGTGTTAGTGCTAATTTCATGATGGTATCTCCTCAAAAAGAGAGACACTTCTTTGTATTTATGCTTCAATTCAGTTATAACAATATTGTAGATGAATATGAAGCATTGATCCAAGGTCTCTAATTAGAAACAAAAGGGGAATAAAAGTGTTACAGTTGTTTGGATATAATGAACTCATCATGCATCATTTTAGAACTCAAGGTGTATCTAAGAACAACTTGATAAAATCCTACAAACATAGAGTGTGGGAACTAGTTGAAGACTATGATGCTTTCAACATCTAGGTGGTACCAAGAGTGCAAAACAAAAATGTTGATAGGATTTTAATAGTTAGTTCACAATATGATATTCCTCAAGACATCATGGAATAATTTGATTAACATATCAATATTTTGGTTAGACCATTGGTTTTAGATAATGCAACTAGTTGGCAAGTGTTTGATAGTGACAAGTAAACTATTAATATTATGCAAGAAGAAGGAGATTTTTTTTTTTAGAAATTAGTTAAAGTTGAAAGAGAAGTATGGAGACTAGATCATCTAGATGAAGATAAACAAGTTTACTAAAGGATTGGTCAACTTGGAGAGCATATTTAATTTTGATGATCAAATCAAGAATGAAAGGATGAATATGATTAAAAAAGAGGAAAACTATGAACAAATAGCCATGTTAAATGATAAGCTCTTTGATATTGGAAAGGTATGTACTAATTCAAAAATTAAGATTTCATATAGCTTTGTATAGAGTATGATGATATATTTTCATAGAGTTATGAGGATCCTAGAGGTTTTGACATAGGCTTATCCAAAGATACCATTAAGTTGGATCCTAATTCAAAGCCCATTAGGAAAAAATAAAGGCCAATAAATCCTAAGATTGAACCCTTAATGAATAAATATAGACAAGCTCATAGAGGTAAACATCATTTTTCCAATCAAAATCCGGTTAGGAAGAATAATGGAGAGATTATACTATGTGTAGATTTTAGAGACCTAAATAGATGATCTCTTAGAGATCATTACCCTCTCCAATCTATGGAACAAATCCATCAAATAGTGTCCAAGGCTCAAATGGGTATTTAGGGTACAACCAAATCCTTGTTCAAGAATCAAATCAATTTTAAACAACCTTTAAAACAAAATAAAGGATGTATGCTTATAAGTAGATGCCCTTTAGGTTGACCAATGCTAGTGTGACATTCCAAATGATAATGGATATGGATTCTAAAGGTCTCATTAATAATATTATCTTTGTCTATTTGGATGACATAACCATTTTTTCAAATCATACAAGTGAACATTTAGATCATCTACACACATTTTTCAATAGATGTATGGAATTTATAGTCTCTTAATCATAAAAAGTGTGTGTTTGTTGTTAATGAGGGAAAACTATTAGGGGACACAATATCAAATGATGGTCTTGCCATTGGTATAGAGAGAGTGAATTCCATTTTTGTCTCTTTCTCTTCTAATCCATAAAAAGGGTCTCCAAAGTTTCTTGGAGAGAATAAAGTTTGTGAGGAAATTCATATCAGATTTTTACACCCTGGTCAAGCCTCTTATCTCCATGCTAAAAAATAATACTATTTTTAGCTATTTAATCCAAGGTAAGGATAGTCTTGAAGGTATAAATAAATCCATTTCCCAAGATCCTAATCTTATGAATCCTAACTATATAAAATACTTCATGTTTTATGCCTTTAGAGGAAGTGAGAGCCTTTCAACTATCCTAACTAAACAAAATAGTGATCAAGTGGAGAAACCAATAGCCTTTCTCAGTTAAACATTCAAGGACTATAACCTAAGGTATAGTTTTTCTAATAAACAAATATTTATTTTTTTAAGATATCTCAAAACATGTAGATACATGTTTTTTAACAAAAAAATAGATAATGGTGCCTCATCCAAGTGTGAAAGAGTTCTTTTTGAGTAAGGACGTCAATAAAGAGAGTTGAATTGATTACCAAGGTCATGGAATATGATGTGCATATTAAAATCATTGAGATTGTGAGGGGTAAAATATTGTGTGATAAAATTTCAACAAAATTGGAAGTTGATAAGAAGACAATATACATACTATAATAAGACCAACTAGCTAAACCTTCCCTTTCAAGCAACTGAATTTAGGATATGGTTGTTTTCTTACAAAAAGGTGATTATCCTTAAGGCCTTGACAAGGTGAAGAGGAGGTATTTTAGGTTACAATCTAATTGATGGATTTCAATTTATAAATGACATGAATGGAGATATATTAAGGTGTATTTATAATAATAAGGTTTATAGAGTGCTTTAAGAGTTCCATTATGGCCTATCAAGAGATAATTTCTCACCAAAGACTATTGTTTCTAATATCACGAGAGTTGGTTATTATTGGCTTGATTTGTTCAAACATGCCCATAAATGGTTGATAAACTTAAATAAGTGTTCCTGCTTACTAGGAAATTAAAGGTTCCCTATCATTCATATTCACCCTATCCAAACAGATCAACTATTTATTTAGTGGGGTTTAAAGTTTATTGGTATGATAAATCCACCATCAAGTGTTGTTCATAAATGGGTTGAATCATTTGCATTAAAGGAGGCTATTGAGGATTCCATACTAGATTTCCTTGAAAGGATAGCTACAAGGTTTCATGTCCCTTTTCTTATTATTTTTGATAATGTTAAAGCCTTTTTAGGCAATCAAATTAGTGATTGGATAGTTAAGTATGGAGTATACCTTAAAAATTCTTCAAACTATTACCCTAAATTCAATGGTCGTGTTGAGTCTACAAGCAAGAACTTGATAAGAATCATTAAAATGACAATGGAGGATAATAAGAGATATTGGCATACCAAACTCAAGACAACCCTTTAGGCTAATAAAATCACACCTAAAAGATCCATTAATAACTCTCCCTTCATGTTTGTATATGGGAGAGATGAAAAAATCCTTTTATCATTAGATTTAACTTCTCTTGAGATTGAACAATAGCTATATATATTGGATAATAATGCTACGATAATACTATTGGTTGAGTTAATGGAGTTAGAAGAGTAAAAAACTAAGCAATGCATACTCTTGAGGTACATAAAACTTAAGTGAAGATAAATTTTGATAATAAATCTAATGTTAGGACCTTTAAGGAAGGATATTTTATTTTGAAATGGGATAAAGATAGAGATAAAGATGGAAAACATAAAAAGTTTGATTCCATTTGGAGTGGCCCATACATTATCACCAGCTACAAATAAGAAAACACTTAATAAATTTCAAAGAAAAATAGAGAAGCACTACCTATCCCATTCAATAGGATACACCTTAAACCCTACCTTTGAGGTCATTTTCAAACCTTGTCCATAGTAGTGTAGTTATGTTTTCATTCTTCCAAGTGTTATTTACACAATTTTTTATGTTATTTACTTTCTTTTTGTGTGTTTTGAGGCCTATTCAATTTTTTTAAAGGATGGTCAAGCATTTTTTAGTCATACTTTTTACTTTCATATTGAGTTGTTTAAAGGATTTTAGTGACTCCCAGGCCTAATGGAATTTCATAAGGATACCAATATCTTTCTTACCAGACAAGTAGCCCATGGAGGTCACTAAAATGTTAACTTTTTCAAGTCTCCTTGATCTCTCATCACCTCACGTGCTAGAAACAAGACTTATATGCCTAGACCAGTTGAGCATGAAGTGGTAATACCTTAATGATTAATCTCCTTAGACCAAAATTAAGTATTTTATGACTACTCATGGATTTCCCATACTTTTGCATCTTTTAATAAGGCCTATTAAGCATATGTGATATCATAAGGTCATCTTAAACCTTGTTTAGGCCTATTTGATGACTAGAGGCCTAAAAGGTTATTTTTAATGTGAAATATTAATAAAATGTCCTAAGATTAATTCATTAGGTAATGAAATGGTTGAAACATTTCAAAAAGGGACATAAAGGTCATTTATAAGTTTGAAACACCTTTACAAGACATTAAAGTTCATACTTCTTGTTCAAAGGTATATTGACTTTATTTTCCCCTTCTTTATTGCCTCCTTCTGGGTTCTTTCAATTACAATGTGCGAAAACTTAGTAAAGGCCATGATTATGTATTTTTCACCTTTCCAAGCCTTTGTTCAAGAAGATCAAGGTAGTTTCCATTGAGTTTAAGATTTTCAATTCAGGTTCCATGAAGGTTTATCAATTTTCTACTCTCTGCATCCACAAACATCATATCAAGATTCATGTAGGTATTCAAGCATGATTATGAGTCCATTAATATAATTTCCTAGGAAATGCATCATGAAGATGAAGAAGATATAACATGTTTCCAAGATTGTCATGAGTTTGTAATGAGTAAAATGTGTAGTGCACAAAGTTGGGGGACAAAAAATAGCCTATCTATGGACATGATTTTCTTGAGATTTTAGAAATCGTAACTTATGGAGATAATATGAGATATATACACTCCAAATTTGAATATAGTGTAAGAACATGAAATGTAGAATTTTGAGTCTAGTTTTTAAAACACTATTTTTTAAGAAAATTATTAAGTATAAATATTTTAAACATCTAAAATTTGAAAGGAACTCCTATTTTTTTAAGAAAATGAAATAGATAAATGGCCATGTGGCACACCATTTTTTTAGCAATGTTTGATATTGTTTGAAACCCTTTTGTGAAAATTTAGATAAGATATTCAATTTTTTAACCTTTATTTTTTTTTCAATGAATGCTTTTTTTAATGAATTTTTCAAGTAAATAGATCGTAAAAACTAACAAAAAATTGGATAACCGCATGTGCAATGCACCTAACTACATCAAAAAAATGAAAATAAGTTTTTTTTAATGTGTGTATAATTAGGCCTAGTTTGTGACCATATAACTTATTTTGAACTTGGATCAATGAAAATAAAATTACATGAACATGTATAGGCATGTGTATTTGTGGCATGTAGTGGCCTAAAAAAGGTATAGTTAGAAATCAACATAGTTTGAAACCTTAGATTAGTCCAAAAATTATAAAAATCATATTTTTTGAAATATTAAAGTGTGATCATTGCGATGATATTATGTTTTTGAATTTTACCATTGAAATTCGTAGTGTATTTGGTGATCGAAGTTTAATTTTGTTGTTTTTTATCTATACTCTCAGACTCGGTTGTAGATTGATAGGTCCAAGCCTTTGGCTTGAGAATCCGAGCCATTCTAAAGCCAAAAGGCTTGGTTTTTTAATTCAATTTCAAATAGCACATTTACTTTATTAACCACATTAATAATGCAATCATGTTAGTTAATACCTTGATCGAGTTAATAACGTGATCACATTATATATTCATAACACCTAAAAACACATGTTTGATCTTAAACTAAAATTTTATATACATTATTATATTTTATTGACATCCCTAATAGTGGTGTTATTTCATGTTATATGGGAAAGGTCCCTAACCTTAGATAGTGAATTAAGGTGTCGTGGTATCACATTAAACTTTAAAAAAATTATGGGCATTTTAATATGTTGACTACTTATAATTAATTGGTTTTAAGGTGTAAATCATTATACATTTTAATATATAACTAATTTTATCATGAGATATCATAAAATACATTTTTAAACCTATGGCCAAAACTTAGCCTTTGGAGTACCAATCTAGTTGTGCATCTGAAGTAAATTGGGGTTATTTAGAGCCCCTTCAATATAATTGCATGACTATAAAATGTGATCTTTGGGGGTTGATCAGATCCAATTTCATTAGATCAATTGAATCAAAGAAACATTATTTATTTATATGTAAGTTTTACATGTATAGAATGTGGTTTTCAGCTCAATAAACTTGAAGTCATCAGCTAATAAATGTAAATGTCAATTATTTTAATTGTGGAGGTAATTAGGGTCAAAATGAGCCACATGAACCTATTTTAAATCATATATGATGTGATTTAGAGTGAAATTAATCCTAATGTCATGTCATATATAATTAACTGGAGAGTTGATTAATTTAATCAAGGAGGAATTTGAGGCCAAATTTAACCCCTTCAAGAGCAAGATATGATTTGGGCCAAAATTAAGTTTGATTCTATCATGAATTAATCCAATTAGGTAGTTTGAATAATTAGGGGCATGATTTGGGAAAAATTGAGCCCCTAAACCAAATGTATGCCTCAATTGATTGTATAATGTATGCAACATGTATGGCTTAACTAACCTTAATTTTATTAGGAGTGCAAATATGAAGGCAATTGTCACAAATAGGTGAATAAGCATCTCAAATTTTCTTTAATTACTTTAGTGATTGGACCCTGTATCTAAAATATTAAACCCTAAATCATGTACCATTTACCTTAAACCTTAATCCTTAAGCCCCAAACCCTTTAAATTGTATACCCTAAACCTTAAACCAATCAATTTAGCCCTAATTAACATCCTTTATATAGTAATAATTATGTTCGTAGGGATCAATTTGGTCAAAATTGCATCACTCATTACCATAATTGACTTAATTAGCTCAAATTATGATGATGTGGGGGAAAATTGAGCCCAAAATCACACTCTTTACTCACATATATATATTTAAAGAGCTAAAATTTGTCCCAATTACCTACATGATTGTACCTTATATACCCTAAAACCTATACCCTAAGCCATAATACTTAGAGTTCCTAATCCCTAAACTCTAAACCATAAATATAAACTCTTTAAACATTGAACCAATCATGTTAGCCTAAACATCATTTAAACTAAGAATTAAGTTCACAGGGCTCAATCTAGTCTAAATCACATTAATGATTGCCTCATTTGACTAATTCACTCAATATGCATAATGACTTGGGGTATAATGACAACCCAAAAACACATTCTATAGTCATAAATAGATCCAAGTGATTTAAATTCTCATCAATTATCTTTTTGATTGGACCCTGTGTAACCTAAAACCTAAACCTTATAGGTCTTAAACCCCAATCCCTAAACCATAAACCCTATACCCTATATTTTAAACTCTAAAACAATTAGTTTATCACTAATTAACATCATTTAGAGTAATAATTAGGTATATAAATTACAAGTAATTTATCCCAAATCACATTGCTCATATCAATTTCTAATGATGTGGGGGCTAATTAAACCCAAAAACATAGTGGACCCTATGTACACCCTAAACCATATATACATTCAACCCTAATACCTAAACCATAAACATTATACCCTAAATTATACACCATAAACTTTCCCAATTTACCAATTGATTTAGCCCCAATTAACATACTTTGTAGTAAGAATTAGGTTCACATGGCATAGAGTGATTAGACCTTATATAAACCCTTAAACTTAAACTCTATTCCCTAATATCTAATCCCTAAGTTCCATAAAACATAAATTGTAAGCCCCTATGCCCTAATCCCTAATTTGTAAACCCTATGCACTAATGCCCTAATCCCTATATAGGGTCAAAATGAGCCACATGAACCTATTTTAAATCATATAATGTATGGCTTAATCAATTGTATAATGTATGCAACATGTATGGCTTAACTAACCCTAATTTTATTATAAATGCAAATATGAAGGAAACCATCATAAATAGGTAAACAAATAGCTCAAATTGTATTCAATTAATTTAACAATTTGACCCTATATCTTATATGTTAAACCCTAAACCCTACACCATTTATATTAAACCCTAAACCATAATCCCTAAACCCCAAACCCTTTAAATTTTAGATGATTTAACCCTAAAACAATCAATTTAACCCCAATTAACATCCTTTATAGTAATAATTAGGTTCACAGGGATCAACTTGGTCAAAATCACATCAATAGTTATCATAATTGACTTAATTGCCTCAAATTATGATGATATGGGGGCTAATTGAGCCAAAAATCACATTATTTATACATATATCTAGGTTGAAGAAGCTTAGAGTTTATCCAATTGCCTTCATAATTGTACCTTATATACCCTAAAACCTATACCCTAAGCCCTAATCCCTAAAGTTCCTAATCTTTACACTCTAAACCATAAATATAAACTCTTTAAACCCTGAACCAATCATTTTAGCCCAAATTAACATCATTTAGACTAAGAATTGGGTTCACAGGGCTCAATTTGGCCTAAATTACATGAATGATTACCCCATTTGACTAATTCACTCAATCTACATAATGGCATGAGGTATAATGACAACCTAAAAACATGTTCTATAGTCACAAATAGGTCCAAGTGATTCAAATTATCCTTAATTATCTTTGTGATTAGACTCTATGTACCCAAAACCCTAAACCTTATAGGTCTTAAATCCCAACACCTAAACCACAAACCCTATACCTTATATTTTGAACCCTAAACCAATCAGTTTATCACTAATTAACATCATTTAGAGTAATGATTAGGTATACACATTACAAGTAATTTAGCTTGAATTGCATTACTCTTTATCCTAATTGACTAAAATTATAAATTAATCTATGATTATGTGGGGAATAATTGAGCCCAAAAATATAGTGGATCCTATGTACACACTAAACCATATATAAATTAAAAATTAATCCCTAAATTATAAACCATAAAATTTCCCTATTTTCCAATCAATTTATCCCTAATTAACATTTTTTATAGTAAGAATTAGGTTCAAATTACATAGATAAATAAGACCTTATGTACACCCTTAAACCTAAACCATATTCCCTAATCCCTAATTCATAAGTTCCTTAAAGCATAAATTGTAAGCCCTATGTTCTAATTCCCTAATCCCTAAACCCTAAACCCTATGCACTAATGCCATGAGCCTTAATCCATAAACCCTATGCATTAATTCCATAATCCCTAATCTATATTAATTATAATATGATCTTGTTATTAAATAACTCAATTTTTTAATTCTCAATATAGACAAAACTCACTTCTCAAAGTCTATGTTTAACTCGAATTGAGTATTAAGAATAACTTGATCACATTATTAAATAACACCATCACGTTATATAATGTGATCATGTTATTTCATAATGTGATCATGTTACTATTAATATAGATAAAACTGACTTTTCAACATCTATTTTTAACCCAAATTGAGAATTATGTCCCCATAAACATTCTTTGCATACTTGTGTGGGACCTGCGAGACTTGTGTACTTTTGACCCCATGTTTGAAAAGTTATCAATTGCCTTTGATGGATGATGTATCATGTTTGAGGAAGAGGAATATTTTAAAGAATAAAACACTAAAGGAATTATAATAGTTGAGAGAGAAACACAAGATATGAATGCAAAAACTTCATGGTAGACAAGCTACAAACCCTAATCCTGATGAACCAAATACCATAAATAATATGCCAATTGATAATAATGAATTAAATAATGATGAAATTAAACATAATGAATTGAATAATGATGAAATTAACCATAATGAATTGAATAATGATGAAATTGAAGATAATGAAATGAATAATAATTAAATTGAAAATAATGAATTAGATAATGTTGGAAGTTTACATTCAAAGTTCTAAGTTTTTCATTTTGTTGATGATGAGTCTATGTATGATGCTTCACCCCCATGAGTGAAGAAAAATTTATGGAAACAAATCATGATGAAATTAACAATCAATAAAATTTCATGGAAACATATAATAAATAAATAAATAATAAAATTCCATCCCACCTCTAAACAATGAAAGTAGTAGCAATTTCAAAACACACTCTCAACAGATTCCACCATTAACAACACCTTCAAGAATTATGCATGAAAAATACAAGTACTTAGTTGAATTAAATGAAAATATTTTAAAACTAATGCATAAAGAAATGTCTGATTACCATTCAAGAAGACTAGCTCAACAAATTTAGGATAGTTTCTTTCCTAATTTGGATTATGATAGTCAAAGATGTTAATTATTTGTTTCATTCATAAAATTGATTAAGATGATACCTATAATGTACACGTTAGGACTAATAACATCTAACATGGATGATGAAAATAATGAAATTATTAAAAATCTACATGATACATATCATACTATAGGCCCAAAATCATGCACCAAAGATTGTAATGTTGATTGATGTATATTTACAAATTTTGCAATAAGTGGCCAAATAGAGGGAAAATGAATGCTTTCAAAAAGAATCCAAAAACTTAATATAAATAGAAAAACATTAATGAAATCAATTTAAATATGTGAAAGACTTAATGAACCTAATACCAAAGATATTTGGGCATTCTCTCGTAGACTTCCATGAAAGGACAAGGTTATAGTCGATTCTCTCAAAAGGTTATTTTCTCAATTTTGAAAAGATAATACAAGAGTTTCATCTAGTACAAGAGATGCATTGAAAATAATAGTTGTTTCTTGTAACTGTGAACCACATCTGAATTATTTATTGGATATGAATCAAAGACAATTGTACTCTAAGTTTTTGGAAAAACATCCACAAATTTATATTTGTCAAATATATTTTGAGATGGCCAAACCTTTTTTTGTAAAAATAAGTCACACATGCACCATTTTTTGTTGTAGGCAACATGTTGAATTTTCAATACACTATGATGTTTTTCACTATATTCGATGTACTTTGCATACTAACAACATTCTGTAAGAGTGTGCCATTGAATTTCCACCAAAATCAGCCAAGGAATTTATTCCAATTATTTTTTGCAAAATACTAGATGGACAATTATTTTATAATAAATCATGTTTAGATGGAAATTGCAACATTTTTGGTGGATTTACAAAAACAAAAAAATTGTATCCATGAGGAGAGTAATAGTGAAATTGAATATAAATTGGTTGGTTCAAGAAAATATAACTCAGTGACTTATCAAGTAAAATATAAAAGAATCTAAAAGGTGTGAGCTTATTACAAAAAGATATATGTTTCTAAATTTTTCATCAAATTTAGGAAGAAAATTGTTTGATTATGTAAGGCACATACATAGGATTAGATTTTTGGATGAACATTTCAAGATGAGCGAGGATACATTCCCACTTGGTTCAATTGTTTCAGTAGTGGACTTTGCTGAAAATTACACATTCAAAACCCAAATAGAAGTTCAATCATAGTATTAGAACTCACCACAAGTTTACATATCCATGCATATATCATTCATGTATGAACCTGATATTATAAAGTAGCAACAAAAAATATTAAGAGAGTGCCATTTCTATATGAGTGATGACCGATCACATTGTTTAGAGTATGTGGAAGGTTGTTTTTAGAAGTTCTATGAACAGGTGAGCTAGAGGAACATTACTTTCAATCAACTTTACATTTAGTTAGACAATTGTACATCACAATTCAAAAATTCATGTATGTTTTATTGGTTGAGAGATATAGTAAATGTGATGTAGGAGAGTCACCAATTACATGTAGAGTCTATGTTTACAATAGTCTTAGGTAATCATTAAGACCTATAAACTAGGTCAGTTTAGTAAGTTTAATGTGAACGAGTAAGAGAGAATATGAGAAATTTTGGTAATTATTAAGATTGGTTTAGAATCTAAAAATTTATAATCCTCACTCATAATGTGTATTAATCATACAATACCAACCAAAGAGCTTAAAATGACAAAACATATCATTTTTGAAGAGGTTAGAGCATATGTTGTAGGTCTATCTCAATGGAGGACTATGTAAATGCTTTATTGTTACACATAATAAATATTTATAAGTATTATTTAATGTTTTCCATTGTATTATCTTTCTATAATATTATTCTAATCCTTTCATATTTACTACAAGCTTAAATCTCAGTTATATTCGTGAAACCCTCAAGAATTCTATATTTTTACTATTACAGTCATTTTTAGAGTCTTATTTACAAAAATAAACTATTATAAGAACTCAATTAGAGTATTGGAATAGTTTAATAGGTTTTTTATACAAATATACATGTGTTATATCATATAAAATCCCAATGAGCTCTATGAACTATCAATAATTAGCTCTCGACTTGCAAAATTTTTGAGTAAATCTAAAGAAAGGGTTTCATGAGTAAAACACCTATAAAACTCAAATGATTGAATAATAAGGTATGAAAAATTTGTGGTCATATTGGTAATGGATATTATAATTTATTAAAATTGTCATTGGGTTGATAAGAGGTTTGAAATTTCAATAACAAAGGACTATTTTTCTATACATCAGTAGAAAACCATTTTTGAGAAAGTTGTGCATAAGGTAAGATGAGTTTTTGGTTGACTTGAGTTATATAAACTTGGGTAAGGGTTGGAACATGTTATAAATTATAAAATAATACTATAAATATAATTTTTAAGAATTACAAACTCTATTTTGATAAATTGACCTCTTGGAGCAACAACTAGGTTAAGAGACCTATAAACTTAAAAAGATAGAATTTGAGAATGAAAGTTCAATCTCTTAGAGACCTATAGTTGGTTGATTTATTATAATTTTTTAAACCTATATAAATACTTGAGTTTTATTAATACCTATCCAAATTGTTTTAAATAATATTTTTTCAAAGGAAGGAGAGCATATCTGAGAGATTGGTGACTAGTTAAGAGCATACCTAATGAGTAATTGATAAGTTTAAAAGAAGATTTTTTGAGAGTGGATTTTGAATCAAGTTGAGATCAAGAGTGGATAAGTGAGGTTTGAATTATTCATTATCTTAGATCTTATTAATATTAATTTCATATCCTTATCAAACATAGAAGAGAAAATTGTGCATTAGATGGTATTATGGGATGATAAAGGGTTTTGGCCAAAGATGGATCATTATCTCATGAGTGAATATTTTGTTTCAAGTCAATTAGGTTGATTTTGTTAGACTAAAGATATTATATTCAAGTTCAGGGATACTTTCATCTCTACATTATACAAGTATGAACAATATTGGGTATGGGCCTTAAGTGAAATCAAATTGCATGCTAATGATCAATTGAAAAGTTGTAAATGGGTGATGAAAAATGTAAAATAGATAAGAGTGTCATTAGTTATTTCCACTACAAATAATCAAATAAAAAATTTAATTCAAAAAATATGGGAGATAAGAGATTTATAGCTTTGAAAAGAACAATTTTTTAATCCTCATCTGTGTACAACATTAAATATGAGATCTGATAGATAATAATTTGGAAGATAAAAACAACATTATACAATAACATTTTAAATTAAAATTTGATGTAAATTAGATAGATTAACATAATTCAAATGAAAACTCCAAAAAATCATATAGGCACATGTATAATGTCAATAATACATAGATTATCATGATACGCATACAAAAAATTACAAAATCTATCAACATAATATCTAATGTCGGGTGAATGTCATATACACATATACAATGACAAAAATGTGTACATTGCCATATAGTCATAGAAAAAATCATATCTCATGTAAGACATCCTTATAATCAAACAACTTCCCTCTATTTTCTTTCATCAAAGAATACTTTCCCTAGGATGCCATGTTGGTAGATGGAGATCCCTCTAATGCCTTGGATTGCTCCAAGGTCTGACTATGGGTCCTACACTTATAACTCGATAGCAAAAAAACCTGTTCAAATAAAAGTATTATTAAAAAATTAACATAAAATAGATTGAACCACTTATTAATAAATAAATTTTAAAATAGAATAAAAAATCCTTTAAACATGCACTTATTGTAAGCATTCAGTCCTACTCAATCTATCTTTGGCATTCCAAAGAGTTAGTGGCAAGCTCAACTATTCGAATAAGAATCTAAAATAGGGAAGAAACCTGAGAAATTTCCCTACTAATCATATAATTGGGACTATCAGATGTCATGGGATAACCCTACATACACAATACATTCACATAAGTTATATTTTCCCCAAATATGTAGTAAAATTATTAAAACAAGCCTATTTTTACAATTCAAAATTACAAGTTAATATATGCCTCTATTAGTGCCTATGCAGATGGCATTTTAGCAACAATGCCTATGTCTATCTCAGCTTGTAACAATGGAGGAGTGTCTAATTGATCCATCAATTGATTGTAAACAAGGTCTCACTTAATTTTCTATAAAGTATCAAAGATATATATAGTATTTTTTTCCTTTATTAACTAATAGTGTATTTAATAGCACTATACTTAAATTTTGAGATCTTTGATAGATAAATTTAACTTAAACTTATAAGGAAGATATACATAGATTAAATGTAAATATATCATAACATTAACTCAAAATTTTACCTCAGTATAAGTAAATAGTGTCATCCTTATAGAGACAGATGTAGTAGTGGATGGTCTAGTAATTGGATCCAAAAATGTAAATAATGGTTGCATCAAATCAAATGTTGCAAATGTTGACTGTGTTGATGAAGGCACATCCACGTCTTACAACATAAAACATAACATATATATTATTCAATTTATATTTAAACTAATTATTATCTAAATTAAATGTGAGATTATAACTTACATCAACATGACATTTATATAAAATATACCTGCATCTATGTAGTGGTTAATGTCTACACATCAAATATGCATGCAAAAACTCATCACTCATATTCATATTATCTAATCCCTCTAAACCAATAGTACCATCATCATTAAAATGTCCAATACATATAGATCTATAATATCTACAAGGGTGGGATGAGGTATGCACACTACATTGTGTATCTCTAGCATCAGTCTATGAGAGCCTACTTGTATGATGAATGAGTGTATCAATGAATGAACTAAGTACATGTAGAGTGTCAATCTCCATGACCTAATGAAAAACATAGGGGATCTTAGGTTCAAGTTAATTTTGGATATGAATCCTTGTAGGTTGATTAGGCACATGATGTGCACCTAGTCGATCATGTGTAGAGCCTTTCCCTTAGCCCTAAAACTCAATTAAATCAAAATAATTCAAAATATCATTAAGGAAAACTCACAGTAGAGTTTCCTCATAGAATATAATGGGACCTTGTGGTTGTCCCATGTTGGATAATTGAACACCATCCACCATTGGTCTAATAAATTGGTTGTGATTAAATTAAGTTAGTAGTGATGGATTGGAAAATGTTTTGTAGTTACTATAAATTATGCATTGGTGGCTAGGTCAATGAATAAAGAACAAATGGAAGATTTTTATGTCTTTATTCTTGACCTCATGTGGTGGTAATTTATCAGCATAATAATCGATACAACTATCCTAATATGAAGCCCATCTATTAATTTGACTCATTATAGACTCAATTTGACCTAATAATGTCTCTAGGGAATTGAATAGATATGTGCAGTGGGTGTTGGTGGAAGTGTGATCCCTCATTCTCCCAATTAATTCTTTAATTTCAATTTATTTTTCATATTATGGTCAACTAGACTCTCTTAACTACCTATGGGATTTTATGTAATTATAGGAGGGTTAGGAGGAGGGTAAGGCTAAGGAACAAGAGGGTTAGGTGTAGGATTATGAGGGTTAGGTAGAGGAACAAGAGGTTTAGTAGAATGAGATGTTTAAAATAAATGAATTACCTATTAAACAATGAAAATAAAAAAGAAATATTAAAATTAATAAACAATGAATATATTTTTATCACTTACCTCTTCTACGTAGTAAAATCATCAATTAATGGCTTATTGGGATGAATTTCACTAAGTATTGGCCTCAAAAGCGCAAAATATGATCGTGGAGTGGAGGAGAGTGATGGAAAATATAGAACGTGAATGTAAGATGAGGAAATTTTGCATTCAATTTATTTTTTGTTTTTTTATTCTCAAGAAACTTAATCACATTATTAATGTGATCACATTCCCTATTTTAAAATAACATGATCACAATATTTTATTTAAATAACATGATCACATTATTTAATAATGAAATCATGTTATGGCTCGATAATCACTGAGCCATAATTCAAATAACGTGATCATGTTATTTAATTAACACAATCATGTTCTTAAATAATATGATCACATTATTTAATTAATATGATCATGTTACTAAATAACATGATCCTATTATGGGAAATGTCCATGGAATTATTCCCCAACTCTGTGCACATACCCAAATAGAAGTTTTAAAGCATGTTTGTAGGTCTGTAAAGGTCTTCATAACCTTGTCAAGATCCAAACAGAATGAAATGTGGTTGAATTATAATTTAGAAGATAAAGAGAAAGGTTTTTAATAATATTTCAAAGTGTCCAAACTTGTTTCCAACGTTCTCATGAGACATGTGGCATCAAAATAGAATTTTCATGAACTAGAAAACCAAAAAAATGAAGATTTGCAGGGTTGTATGAAGTTTGTAAATCTCCATAAAATATATTAACCATGAAATAGGGTTTTATAAATATAAAAAATGTAATAAAAACCATTCATGGATTTTTTAGGCCTTAAAGGAATTAAAATGAGGTTAAGAGTTGTATAACAAGCTCAAAACTAGATTTTCAATTTTGTGAGTAGTTCAGAAGGTCCTCTCAAGGATCTAGATCAAAGAACAGATCTTGAGGAAGATAAAAATGGTAAAAATATCATAATTTATTATTTTTATATTTTAGAGGAGATAAAATGAGGTTTTAAATCTTAAAACGCTAGATTTATAGGGGTTACAAACAAAAAACGAGTCTACATTCTACCACTTTTCTCCTCATGCATGGTATGTGGAATGTTTTGTAGGAGTCTTGGTAGGTCTTAACATATCTCTTGGTGGTATTTAGACTTAAATAATATGAATAAATATTTTTTATCTCAAAAAAAGCCTCTCAAAACCGTATAGGTAGTCTAAAAGTCCATACTAAAACCCTAAACTTGTGGTAACATATTGTGACTATTTTAAGGCTTAGAGAGACAATAGACAAGATTGCAAACCCATTATAAATTAAAAACAAAGGTACGATAAAAATAAACAAGTTTTTTTTTTATAAATCCAACTTTTTATAGTGTTTTTAAGGTCTAAGAACAATATATTTAGTGATAAACATGGAAGTTATAGGTTTGTAGGGCAAAGACATGGGTTTTAAAGAATCATTTATGGACATTTACATGTCTGTAATAGAATATTAAATGTTTTCATGGTTTATAAGGTGAGAATTTATGTTTTCTAAGGTTCCTTAATTATTAAAAAAAATTGAGCATCTCAAGACCATACAAGTGTTAAGATAGAAAAATACAAAGTTTCCTGATTGATCTAAAGATACCAATACATTGAAAATATAGTTTTGAAGTTTTCATGATGTTTGTAATGCCAAGATAAGGTTTTATTATCTCAAAACATATCTAATAGGACTAAATCATAACATACAATGTATTACTCATGATTTAATGTGAGAAAAGGGGTTCTAGAGCATGATATAGGAGCATCAACAGGCCTATAACATGTATCAAAGGTTCCATGAGGTCAAAGCAAGATGTATAAGGTATTTGAGTATATTTTAAAGAAAATAATAAGATTTTAAGCATGATCCAATCCCACTAATAGGTTTTCAAGCAGAGTTATAGATATTTTAAGGGTTTCATGATCCAGGGTGATCTCCACATCAATCTAATAAAATGATTTGCAACCCTATTGGAAACATCCCAACATTGAAGATATCATTGAGATGAATTTGAAGTATTTTGAATATGGTCAAATGAACATCATATGCAAAATTTATGACATGTTGAAGCAAATAGGATGCAATGATGATGTTAGCATGGCACCAAACTCCATTTAGCTACCACATGGTCCATGGAGGACACATCATACACCTCTCACTTGGATTCCACATAATATTGGCACCCAAGTCCACATAGTATTCATTGACCACTTTATAAGGATTGATAAATGGATTTTAAATCCATATTTATTTCCATCCCCACAAATGTGGGATTAAATCCCACCCAAAATACATGGGAGCATTATCCAAGCCTTAAAACAAGTCAATGGAAGAGGGGATAGGATTCCCAATGTATGGGATGAAGTGATACTTAAACCCATAATTTTAGGCCTTGGGAACACTATATAATCCCATGAGCCTCATTTTTTTATTTATTTTAAGTTTTTGGTGTGAGAGCTCTCTTGAGAAGAAGAGCAAGTAAGAAACAAGCAAGGAAGATCAACTCCCATACATTAGATTATTATAGAGACTTATTAAAGGTTAATTTTGTATAACAAAGTCATATTTTGGTGTAAAAAATGTATTTTACACCATTTAATATATCGGTTCGAGTGTTTTTGGGACCCAGAGACATAACCCCTCAAAGGGTGAACTCCATTAACAAATTTGGTTTTCATTTTTTTGCATTTTGTCAATTACTTGATATGTTTTAATAAATTTAAAATATAATTTTTATTATTATTTCAATATTTATGAATTTTATAGGAAATTGATAAAAAGTGTTTTAAGTATCTGAAATTGCCAACGAAAGTATAAGTAAAATATTGCATTTTGGATCAAGTTTGGTATTAGATCAATTTATTAGGGACATTTTAATGGGGTTTTTGGATTTACAAGTATATATTTTTCATTCTAAAAATGTCTAAGTAAAATCATGGTGAAGGATCAATTGAATAATATAACCCTAAAATTGGTGTAAAACATGCAAGTCAAGCCATGGATTCTCCTAGAGGAGAACCAAAATCAAAATTAGCCTTCCATCAAGCCTTTATTGAGATGAAGAACATGGTGGAATATTTATATCATGAAATAAAGATTGAAGTGAAGGTAAACAATAGGAATAACCCTCAACTAGTGATAAGGGTAAAGGAGAAGAATCTCCTAAATCTCCTCCATCTAAACCTTATCATTCTTTCTCTAATGATAAGCAAAAGAAAGTTTCTAATTTTATAACTTCCAAGGTTAAGATTGATATACAATTTTATTTACCAACTTATAATGGAGATCTTAGGACAAAAAAATGGATCATTGGATCAATCAAATGGAATTATATTATAGTATTTAGGAGATTGATGATGAAGAAGAAAAAAAATCATCTAGTTACTCTTCAGTTGGGTGGTGCAACACTCATTCAGTGAGAGAGTAAGACACAATATGATCTCCTTAAACATGGTAAAGTTATATATTATTGGGTTTATTTTTTTTAGCATTAAAAAATAAATTCTATCTGTTAGGCAATATACAAAAATATACTATGCATTGTAAAAATTTAATGTAATTTAAGGGTCAAAGTGTATAGGATTACACTTAGGAGTTTAGAAAGAGAGCTTTGGTGTTAGGCATTCATATTTACACTCAAGAGACTCTTTTGAAATATATATGTGTTACATGATTATTTAAGGTATATAATCCTTATGTTTATCCCCACTAATCTTGATGAAGTTTGTGTCTAAGCTACCCATATTTAATCAAGGGGTAAAGTGACTAAGGACAAGGACAACTTCATAAAGAAACCAAGCAATCGACCTGAAAGCAAAGACAAAGGAAAAGGAAAGGGTAAGACAAAACACACCTCCATGGTAAATAAAGAGGATGGGAAGCCTTTTTTATCTCATTTCAAGAGATAATGTCATGAATATGATAAGTGTTTGAAGCGTAACCTCCAACCAAAACATAGGCTAAAATACTTTGAGAAAAAAAAAAGACTACTACAACGTATAACAAGATATTGGCTCTGATTTTGGTGATGATACGAAGGTCACTACGATGGGCATGAAAGGTTCATATTATTCATATTCTATCACTAAATCTCTTAATTATCATTCTTATTTGAGTTCTAAAAACATGCATGATGAAAATAAAATAAATGAGTTGTTCCACATTAGAGTGATCTTTAAGCATACTAATATGGATACTCTTTTTGATAGTGGATCTCAAGCTAATCTCATTTCTAAAGAAGTTATGTACAAATTAGGACTTGAAATGAAACCATATCCTAAACCATACTCTTTAGGATGAGTATGTGATGATGCTAAATTGTAAGTCAGAAAAACATGTAGGTTAAGATTTACAATAACCTCTAAGTTCATTGATGAGGTAGAGTTAGTTGTGGTTCTACTTGATATGTATGGTATTGTACTTCTAATTCTTTATTTATATGATATAAAATAAATCTTATATAGGGAAGATAATAAATTTTTGCTTATAAAAGATGGGTTTGAATACATTGTTATATCTCATTGGATAAAAGAAAATTTATCACTTGTATCTGTAGGATAGATGAAAAGGCTTATCAATGCAAGCAATAACTTTGTAATCATGGTTGTAAAATCTAAGGATGATGATAAATATAAGACTCTATAATGTTTTGATACTAAACATAGGATGAAATAATTAAGATTATGTTTAAATTTAATGATATTTTTCAAGATCCACAAGGTTTACCTCCTAAAAGACATATACAACATGAGATACAATTGAAGTAAGATGTATCTCTTACTAATATTGGCATGTAAAATATATACATGGTGGATAATGAAGAAATAAATAAACAAGTTCAAGAATTTATTGAGAAAGGGGTCATTTGTCCAAGCACTTCTCCATGTTGTTTGCCAATTAGTTTGGTGCCAAAGAAAGTTGACACTTGGTATATGTGTGTGGATTTCTGAGATTTGAACAAGATTACAATAATAAACTGCTACCCTCTTCTTCGCATTGATCATTTATTATCAATTGAAAATTACTATTTATTTCACTACGTTAGACTTATGAAGTGGTTATCACCAAGCTAGAATTAGTGAAGGTAATATTTGGAAAACTACTTTTAAAACTAAGCAAGGTCTTTTTGAATGGCTTGTTATGACTTTTGGGATTTGTAATGCACCCACCAAATTCATGGGAATTATGAATGACATATTTAGGCCATTCATAGATTATTTTGTAATATTATACTTAGATGATATTTTTATCTTTAGCCAAACTTGGGAATATCATGTAAATCATATTAGGAAAGTCTTAGAAACATTGCAAAAGGAGAAATTATAACTAAAAATGATTAAATGTGAATTTGGTAAAAAATCTTTAGTATATTTAGGATATGTTGTAGGGGATGGTAAACTAAAAATTTATCCCTATAAATTAGAATTCATAATGAAATGGCCTAAGCTTAATAATTTAATTGAAGTTAATATTTTCCTAAGGGTAGTCCAATTTTGGAGGAAGTTTATTGCTCACTTCTCATTGATTGCATCTCCTTTGCATGTTTTGACAAGTATTAAATATGGATTTAATGGGGAGTCAAGAACCAAAGATCATTTGACATGATAAAATAAAATAGAAGCACATCCCCAATGTTATCACTTCTAAACTTACAACAACCATTTGAGATTGAAAGTGATGCAAGTGATTATACCATGGGTGCAGTATTGAGACAAAAGTGTAAACCAATGTGTTACTATTCAAAAAACTTCACAATTGTGGTAAGAAAATATCCTAATTATGAAAAATATTTATGTGCTTTGGTTCATAATGTGAAAAAATAGAAACACTATCTAATGTAAAAAGAGACAATCATTCATATGGATCACCATCCTTTACAATATCTCCAATCACAGTCAAAGCTCCAATAGTCAAGGCATTTTTGTTAGATAGGATTTATGTAATAATTCCATCTTGTAATCAAATATAATAAGGGTACACAAAACAAGGTATCTGATATGATTTCAAGACCTCATATTTTAGCATCTATTTTTATTCCAGCATAATTCTTTGATGCATGAAAGTTATAAGGAACAATATGTTAGAGATGTTGATTTTAAAGATTTTTATGAAGATCTAACCCATGGTAATAGAATTATATTATCACATGCATGATATATTATTGTATCATCTTGGTAAAATTTTCATTCCACAAGATTAAAGATTTCATGTGATTATGGAATCACATACTTCTCTTATCTTTGGTCATTTTGGCGTTGGGAAAATAGTTGCATAGTTGTAAAGATTTTTTTGTTGGCCTGAAATGTATGAAAATGTATCCACATATGTAAAAGGTTTATTATTTGTGCCACTAACAAGCCTAGTAACAAGAATTTGGGCATATATACCCCACCCATACCAACCCATCCATGGGAGAGTGTTTCTATGAAATTTTTTGGTGGCTTGCCTATGTCTACAAAGAATTGTGACTATTTGTATGTGGTTGTCGATAGATTTATAAAAATGTGTGTTTTGATACCCTGTAAAAAGACTATCACAAGTGAGGAAATTACACACTTATTCTTTAATAATTTATAGATTTATTTTGGTTTAACCACATCTAACATTTCTTATCAGTATTCTTAGTTCATTGGGAAATTTCAATCAGTTTTATGGGATTTGATGGACACAAAACTCAAAAAGAGCACTACATTTCATCCACAAAATGATGGTCCAATAGAAATGGTCAAATGTATATTGGTTCATTTTATCTAAGGGTATCGTAATAAGCATCCCAATATTTTGGATGAACACTTGTGTCATATGAGACATGTTTGTAATCATGCCATACATTTTTATACAAGTAAATATCCTTTTGAGACTTGTTTTTATTATTTGTTTAATTCTCCCTTAGACTTTGTTTTTAGATAAGAAATAATGATGAATGGAAGTAAGTATGAATACAAATCCAAGAGGTTCATCTAGAATGTCTAACCCATTCATTAAGATATACAAGAGCAGTTGGAAAAGAGTCAAACCAAGTACAAGTCTAGGCATGATAAGCATCGGGTTGATCATCACTTCCAAGTTGGTGATTTAGTTTGGATTCACATAGGCAAAGAACACCTCAAAGGTGAAGGTAAAAATATCAAACCAATTAGGTATGTCCCATTTAATATTTTGGAGAAGATTGGTAATAATTATTTTTGGTTATAACTACCACCTTATATACAAATGTATTCAGTTATAAATGGCGAGAACTTGAAGTTGTATGAGCCACCTATGATCATAGATCAAGGTGAGAATATTTAGTTAACCTCTACAGATTATTTTTCTCTTGAACACCTTGATGAATTTTAGTAATATTTGATTATTGACAATAAGATAAGGACATTATGAAGAGGAGATGTTGAATACCTATGATTTGGCCTAAAAGGGACAAATCCAATCAAGGCAAGGTGGATGGAAATTAGAAAAGTGAGGGAATTGTACCCTCACTTGTTTTTAGACTAAAACTAGACTTTTGGTGGTCTAAAATATTTCTAGTTAGGAGGAGTGATCTAGGATGATCCCCACACTAATCTGATCAAATAGTCTTTAACCTATTGGAAACATCCCATTATCTAAGATCTCAATGAGATGAATTTGATGCATTTTAAATAGGGTCAAATGGACATTGAACACAAAATTTATGACTTGTTGAAGTAAACAAGGTATAATTATTATGTTAGTATGGATCTAAAATCCACTCAACTACCATATAGTCCATGGAGGACATATCATACACCTATCATGTGGATTCCACATAAACTTGGAACCCAAGTCCATATGGTATTAACCACTTCATGAGGCTTGAGAAATGTATTTAAAAACCATGTTTATCTCTATCCCCAAAAATGTGGGATTGAATCCCACCTAAAATGTATATGAACATTATTTCATCCTTAAAACAAGGCAACAGAAGAGGATATAGGTTTCCAAATGTATGGGATTAAGTGATAAGGCTTAAACCCATAATTTTAGGCCATGGGAACACTATATAAGCCCATGAGCCTCATTTGTAAATTTATTCCAAGTTTTTGGTGTGAGAGCTCTCTTGAGAATAAGAACAAGTAATAAACAAGCAAGGAAGAGCAACTCCCATATAGGAAATTATTGCAGAGACTTCCTAAAGGTAGATAAGAGGTTATTTTTATAGACCAAAGTCATATTTTAGTGTATGAAAAGTGTATTTTATACCATTTAATAGATCAGTTCAAGTGATTTTTGGACCCAAAGACATATCCCATCAAAGGGAAAACTCTGTTAACAAATTTGGCTTGCATTTTATCAATTTCTTTCTATGTTTCAATCAGTTTAAAATATGAAATTGGCAAAATTGAAAGTATAAGTATAATATTACATTTTATATCACTCAATGATCTTAAGACCCCAATAATAGGTTTACATCAACATTCTTAGATAATTTCCTTTATGGTGTAAACACATTTCTCATGCCAAAGACAAAGTTTTCAACATTTTCATAAGGATATGATGTTTAGAGCATGATATAAACATGATTTAGGATGCCAACAAGTCTAAAACAAAGTTTATAAGTTTTCCATGATCATATAATGATTAGATAGATCTTTTAGATCATAATCTTAGTAGCCATCATTATACACATAGAGAAGACAAGGTTTATATGATCTGAAGAAGCATAGATGTCTAAAAATAGAGTTTTATAAGGTCACCGTAAAGACGCAATACTAATAATGATTGTGATGCTATTTATCTTGACTAATCATGAACAAAACAAAGATCTAAGAGCTAGGTAAAGAAATAAAAGGCCTCCGGTTAGAGGTTAGATTGTCTCCATGACTAATCAAGAGAAAATAGAGGGTTTCATTATCCTAAAATATATCTAGTAGTTCTATTCATAGCTTCCAACCTGATCTTGACTAATATAAGTGTTGAAAACACCCTCTAATTAGCAAAAGCTAAGCAAAATAAGCCTCAAACTATGAAATGCAAGTTTGTTGAGCCTCCTCAAGCCCTGTAATCATGAAAACAACCTAAATAGGTTTTGAAAAACTAAGACAACATTCTCCTCAAAATAATAGATGGTTCAGATTGTTTGAGAGTGTAAATAAAACATGAAAACTAGTTGGAAGCATGCTCCTAAAGAAGTGCAAACTCCTCAAGGTGATTGGAATTTATGAGAAACATGTGCAAAGGTTTAAAATGGATCATTTATGCTAGCTTGAGACCTATTATATTGTAGGATATATATAAATGAATCTAAGCATGGAGAATAAGTTAAGTCTTACTTGATTTTCTCCAATGATCACATGTTCAAGAGGAAAGTGGTGAGTTTAGAGCTTTTTTATGCAGGAAGACTAAGTCATCAACATTAAAGGTAATTATTCTAGGATATAAATGTATTGGAAATAGAATGGTTTATCCTCCACTACACCAAGTAACCATCCAAGTCTATATGGAGTAATTTCAAGGCATTGAATGATTTTAAGCATTCAACTTGTTGGTCTCCATCTCTTACACATACCTAGACTAATGGAGGTAGTTGAGGAAGTTAATGTATTTTATTATCTCACTCACTTTTACTCTCTATATATGACTATAAAATTATTTAAAAATGTCCCTATACTTTGTTATACCCATTTATAGTGACTTCCAAGAGGAATTATTCTTAAGCGACAGGGAATATAAGGCCCAATTTTCATAGAGCTTTGTTTTACCTTCCATCTATATGTACTTATTATTATGGAGACACACATGTATTTATTTTGGAGGCATTGAATGTTGATATTATTGTTATACTATTTTGGTAAATTTTTAAGTTCCCACACTTTATATTTTATTACTTCTTTGATCAAGCTACATAGTAAATTTCCTAACTATTGAACTAGATCAAAGTTAATAAATAAAATATAAAATATGGAAAAACAAATATGTCTTAAAAAAAATATAACAATAATAATAGCACATAATGCCTCCAAAATGAATACATGTGTCTTGTCACCAATAAAAATACAAGGATATGGATGGTAAAATAAATATCTTTAAAATTTGGGCATAACACCATGTAACTCATAAAAAATCATTAATTATAAAAATGAGTAACTTATCTCGAATGGCATATTTTTTTAGTTCCTTATATCTTTGATACATATACCAAGGTTCATCCTTATTTCACACCATCACCACTGGATATGAATAATCACTACGAATATGATAAATAATAACAACCTCAAGAATCTCATGTACCATCTTCTCAATCTCACTCTTATGTATAAATGAGTACTTATAAGGTTTGATGTTAGGGTTTTGGATCCCTGATACCAATTAAATGGAGTGATCATGATCCCTTTTACACATCTAAAAAAAATATCGATTTCTCATTTAAATTTTCAAATAGAGATGATGGTGTAGGCACCTTTGTTGTATGTGCTTATAATGAAAAATGTTGTGCCACAAACCCAACTACTCACTTTTTAAAAATATTTTAAATTTGATGAGAACTAACCATGGAAAAACTAGAAGTATCCCATGCGATTCAAATTCCATTCCCTTTTAATGAAAATGTATGAATACCTCTTGGAAATTGATCTCAATAATTATCGAGATAATGTGTTATTGGACTCCCAAAAAAAAGTCTAATCCACCCATATAAATGGAGAACATAGGGAAATATAGTATGAAGTCTCCCGTGTTGAGTTTAATACTATGAAATTTCTATGAATAAATTAGTGTACCATCATCTATAATCATGACCTATAATTTTGGAGTTGGATAATCAAAATAATTCAAGCATGCAGCCAAAATTACTCTTGATCAATTTGTGACTACTAATTGAGTCACTTAATAATGTCATCCTCATATTTTTTTGAACCCAAATACCTTTAGGGTTTGTATGATTTTAAATCTTGAAGGTATATATAAATATTTCTTATCGATTGACTACTCATTTGGCTCATTGATAACTTAGAACTCTAATTATTTATCCTATTCTTATTCATTGACACATTCAATATATAAAAAAATATTTTCAACACACTTATTACCTCAACTACATTTTATATTATAATCAAAATATAACCCTTTTCAATTGATTCTTAATTTTTTAAGGATTTAATCTATTATTTTGATGGAATGATGGAATATTTATATCTCTTATGCTCGTGAATGCTTGCCTTTTTTTTGGATAGTGTTATTTCCTATGTTATGTATGCCATGATGATATAATCAAATATAGTAAGTATATGAAACATTGGCACCTCATGTTGGATGAAATCCTTGAGCTCAATTGGTGAAAACACAAAAATGGGTCCAATTAAGGACAACCTTAAAATTTATGTTGATTAAATACTAATTCAAACAAAGACACACAACTCATACCACATAATCAAACCATGACACAATGGAACATTTTTTTTCATTGATTTTAAATAATAAAAATAGTTTTATAATGAACACATATTATTCATCTGACTTATAGGATTATTCAAGAATAAATATTAAGCAGAACATTGTTAGTAGAGGTTCCTAGAAAACCCATCAGAACGTGATAATACAAGGATAATTATGTGATAGGTGATAGAAGTATGCAACACACTACAATTTAGTTTAAACATCAGTCTACTAACTATAATGGATATATAGATGTAGAAAACATAGACTCAAGAGTTAAAAAACATTTTATAAAATCTACATGACTAATAGATTTAGAAAAAAAAACTTTAACTATGCATAGAACAACTATAAAATACACATAAGGAAAACCATTTTAGAATTGTATATTAATCTCTATTAAATCAAATCCATTTCACAATATATCTATGTGTTATATAAAGGTTTTTTACAAAGAATTATCACTTCATATTCCAACCTTTTTCTACATCCAAAGTAAAAACTCTTCACATTCTATAAACTATTGCTATGCTTACAACATTTAAATATATTGAAAAAGGATACAAAGGATAAAATAGTGCAATTCACACATGTGTGCACCAATTACACTACTATTTTTATATCCATGTTTAACTCTCAACACTTTACCAAACTTAAACAATTATCTCATCCTAAGATAAAGTCATAGAAAAGGTGCTCTAAGTTGCAGCTAAAAACTTTGGTTGCACTGAAAAAATGAACTAGAAGCAATAGTTACAATAATCACTCTATGTGTTATTTACTGGTTTTCACCATTTTCACACTAATTATCCACCCTTTTAGGTTTTTCACTAAGTAGAGTACTATTCTACTTCCCTTGTAGGTTTTCAATAAACTATCTTAACTAAGAGGCTACCTTTTATAGGTATTCAACCAACCAATCCCCATTATTAATGCTTAAGACCATCCTACTAAAGTGTACAAAAAATTCAAAATTAAAAAATTTGAAGTGAATGCAATACCTACTAATCATGTGGTGACATGTTATTTGTTGGTTTTATATGAGGTTGATGTGATGTTGATACTACCTGAAGTACAAAATAAGAAATTGGTGATCCATAATATAGTGGTGGAGGTTATGGTTGTTGTTGGATCGTTGGCTAAAAAATTGTTATTGGCTTCCATTGATAGAGCACTTATTTTATATGTTGAGAAGGAATAAATTGTGGTTCTTCAACAATTTTTGGGATGGATCTATCTATATGTGATAAATCATGCTTAAATATGTTATATTCAGTGAGAACCTCTCACACCATAGTAATCAATGTTCATAATAGGACTTGGGACACCATCATATTCTAAACATCTTTGCCTTATGTGATGGTAATGAGTGCCCTAGTGTTCAACACTTTGATTTGAATATCCTTGGATAGATCCTCCATCCAATATTCATTCCTCTACATTTGAATGCTAGTAAATGTGTTGCATAAAATCTCATTTTTATAGGTCTATAGGTTTTGCATGGCATTATCATGTGATTTAATGAACTGATTGAGTGCATTATCCATTGATGTAGAAGTATTCGAATGATATTCCATCATAGCTTTGGATTTGTCTACCCTATTAAACTTTGGCTTCACCTCAGATAATGAATTGGTGATTTTTTGCTTCCAATTAAGCATGGCCTATGTAATTTTATTAGATTATACTAAAGTCATATCTAAGACTTAATCATATTATTCTAAGATATCATAGTTTACTTCTATCTCCACTTTGATATTCTACCCTTGAGTGCAAAGTGATTGTAGATTGATTTCAGCAAGCCAATTAGCTGCAACAAAAAGGTTGACAACTACTTTTATTCTGACATGACTCAGTCAACCAAAATTTGGGTGACCAATGCAGGGTAAGTGTTATCAATGGCATGGCATGTATTGGTGAACCAAAGGTGTATTTCTGTGTTATCCTATAGAATTTTTAAAACTTATTTCCTCAAGGCAAAAGCCTTTTATGTAATTAATTATTGAAATTCAACTACACCTTCAATTTTATTAGCAAGCAAAAGCTAGGAAATATATGGAGATGTTTTGTGCAGTATTGTATCTAAATATATAGAGGACATCATAGCCATCATAGGTGAATTTTTTATCTAAATCATGGGAAGATAAAAGGTTATGAAATAGGTAGATGATGTAGGGATATTCCATAGACATTAGGTAGCTATTTGAGGCCTAAGATAAGACGCCTCCCCCTACACACCTCCTTGAGTAGATTTTGGGCCTTGAGATATGGGAAATGGTCGTTGGGTCTTGTTTATTCCCACCAACTTGGTGGTTTCTATTACTTTCCATATTTTAACTTCTAGCTACATTGTATGCTTTACTAATGCCTTGAATTTTTATTTTGTATCAATGTTATCTTTAGCATTCATTTCAGCTTTAGCTTTAGCTTCTATCTCAACTTTATCTTTGGCTTCTATGTCAGTGTTGGATTTGGTAGTCTTAGCTTTGGATTCCTACTTCTCATGAGAAGATAATGCTTATTTATCCTTTTGTGCCTCTTGAGCCTTTATAATTGATGGTGTTTCATCTTTATATTGTTATGATACCTATTCTTCTTGATTTTAATTTTATTTGTGCATCCTTGATATTTATTATTCTTTATTCCTCACCTCTACTTCTTCATCTCTTTTGTTTTTTCCCTTAGCTTTCCTTAGCTTTTTTCCTATGCTCCTTCTCTTTGGCATGTTACTTCTTCTACTCTTATTATTCAATAGCCTTGCAATTTATCTCTTCCTTATTTTCCTTATTCTCTACCTTTCACTCCTTATTTTATCCTCCTTTTGTGCCTTTTATTGATCCTCTTTCTCCTTAGTATCTTGTTTTTGAGCTACAACATCTATTTTATTGAATTTCAGCTCAGTCTACGATAAGGTGGTATCTTTATACTAATCCATAGGATTTGGTAAATCAAACATTATAATCAATTATGAATATTCCAAAGAGGATGACTCAAAAACAATACCTAATCATGTGGTATACTTATTACTATAAGATAGAGATGGAGTGAGAGTATTTTTTGGCCTCTTCATAGTTTGGACCATCTCTTAAGTTTTTTATTTGGGTCCCTATGATTATTGAATTATAACCTCCTCCATTGGATCCATAAAGTACACTATCATGAATTTTATTATTATAGAAAGTTTGGGGACATAATGTGTCTTTGGCCTACACACTAGGGATGGAGGTGGAATATATTGTACTAGAAGTTTTTGTCCTATGAAATGGAAGATCCTATGCTAGATCTATCTAAAAAAGATTTTCTTGAAATTGTTTGTGTGATACTTCTTTCATAATATTATCTACCATGAACGATAGATGAGGTTAAGTAATTTCCACCCACAAATCTAACCTCACATAGTTATGTACCTAGTAGGTGCGCATTGCCTTCCAAAATAAGAAATTTATTTCTTATTTTTCTTCATAAACATCATTGTTGATGTTTTTGAGAATTGATTGTATACCTTCATGTTCATACCAACTTAACTTTGCAAGGTCACAATTAACATCTGTCTTTGTAACATGCTTATTGTCTAGCCATGAATTTGAATGACATGTCCTCTTCTTTTGTGTTGGTGGTAAGGGTCATCATGTTGATGCCTTTCTCTTTCCCTTATCATATTATGATGCAGTCACTTCTATCTATGGTGGTTCTTATAGTTAAGCTTATGCCTATGTAGGTAAAGGTTTTTGTACACCTGGAGGTACAACTTACAAAAAATTTAATAACCCTGAAGTTAGGGCTTTATTCTATAAGAATTTTGCCTGGGAATCTACCATAGTGATGAAAAATGGTAGAAAAGTTTTTTTTTTTGCTTTAGTAAATTCATGAAGTTTGATTTGAATGCCATTATGTAGATTTGTAACCAATGTATGTTACCTTAGGTACTACATAACATCCTTGGGTAATCTTGGGTGTGATATGATCATGGATTGGATCTCAATCCACCATATATTAAACCTACCCAACTAATTATATTACTACCTTATATTGGTCCAAGTGATGTTATAAAATGTAGATGTAATCCAAAAGTCTTTGTTTGGATTCATTGTGACCTATGGTGATTTACACTATATAAAATAGATGATTAGGACTAAAAATTGAAATTGAAACACCTATGATGCTCTAATAAAAACTTTATCAATGTTTTTAGTAAGCTATGATCCCAAAAAATTTGGCCAATAAAAATCCTCATGCATTTGTATCATCTAATATGTAATGTTAATAATGCTTTTGGTTTCCTACTTCGTAATCTTGGTGGTCTACCAAAATCATTTGGTGATGTACTCATAGAGAATGCACAACAAATTATCTTCCATTGAGTCTTTAGGAATCCCCATTCCTACCTTGGTATATTTGTCATTTATGTCTAAGTAGATGGGTGGGGCTTAGTACTATAAGGCAAAAGATATTTTTCTCGAGATGGAAGTCTTATTTCTCTTTCCATGGTCACATGTTTGATGAAGGTTGTAACCCTTGTTATATATACCAATCAATGTAATTATTACCTCATCTAACTACATATAATTAAGTAGTTTGATTAGTCACTCTACATCAGAACCTTGTAGAGGATTTTAAAGTGCCATAACTGCTACTTGTGTTACTTTTTATTGATATAGGCTGACGAGAGTGGATTATGTGGTGTCAATGAAATCAAAAGGATACAAATCATGGTATCTTGTTTTCTTGAGTGCTAGGACAATCCCAATTTAGCCCTTCTTTACATCTGTGACTGGGATTAATAGTTGTGCATGATCCATGTTTTTTGGTATAGACAAAATTGAACAATATATTCAATTGTATTAGTGGTGATAAGAATTGTGTTCATAATTGGCTGAATTTAGATGCAAATCATAAAGTTCCTTTATTATAAATAGTGTATAATTTCCTTATGTTCTTCTAGCCCCTTGTTATATAGTTTTTAATGCTCAAATACATCTGGTAGAATGACTTAAATGTGTTGATCTAGTTGCATAGGATTTTACCTAGAGAATTAATGTCAACCATTTAATGGTGATGTGATAGTTGCCATTATGTATCTAAAACATTGATCCATCTACCATCAGGTATTGATGTGACAAGTCTTCTTCTCACCTATCCACTTTTCTTTATTGTATATCATATCATTCTAATAGATGATCTACTTTGGGAAAGATGTAATATTTTAAATGCATCGTCATTAGTAGTTTTGAATGGTCATTGGTCATCCTTTATTTGTAATTAGATTTTTAGTGCCTTATTCCCAAACTTAATTTATGATCTTTGCATACCCATTTCAAGTTATATTTCCTCCAAGATATTTTTTTTCATATATCACACTCTATGACTTTGAATTAAAAATGATTAGTTCTAATGTTCTATGATATATGAATTGCACTATACAAACACCCACAAACCTAAAATAAAAATGGGAAAACAAAACATTAGAAAAAAATCTAAAACTATATGGTGCTACTCAACAACCTCTCTGATTTTCTAAGATAATTGATAGAGATTATTTAAATGGTAAGGCTTAAGCTTACAACCATTTACACGTCTTGGCAGAATGGTTATTTGAAGATATTTGTATATAATTGTTCCTTGCTATGAAATATCATGAATAATATAAGGCTTCCCTCTAATGCACAACTTACCCAAAAATACTCTAAAGTTACTATCATATAGTAAGACTGCTTGTTTTGGATAAATTTTTTTAGATTATAGGCTTTGATCATGCCACACTTTATGACTCAGATTGTGAACTTCCTATGTCCATTACACTATTTGCCTACTTTTTTCCATTTTGATTAAATCCATCAATCATGTCTATAGATAATATCAATCCATGAGTCTCATTATCATAACAATTTAAGGACTAGTAACTATATATTCCATTCGAATTACTACCTCAAGCCTATAGACCAACTAAAATGGGTCAAATCATGTCGCACGTTAGTAATTTATTTTGTGTGCCTAGAGAAATATAGGAATTCTATACTCCCAATATTCACATTTTATATTGCATATTTTTGTTAACATCTTTCCCAAAACTTTATTTTAAGCCTCAACTTGTCCATTTGCATGAAAATGATACATATTACTTTTATGGTGTGATATCATAAATTCTTCTATGAGAGTCCTGATTGTATTATTTAAGAAGTGTGTTCCCCTATCATTGAACAATTTGATTGGATACCCAAACCTTATAATGAAGTTTTCATACAAAATTTTTGGCTACATCCTTGGCACTCCAACTTGGTGTTGGATTATATTTAAACCATTTTGTATATTAATATGTTGTAGTGATGATATGTCTTACATGTCTATGCTTGTTTGATGGATTGATAGGTATCACAAAATCAATACTTGATTATTCAAAAGGTTGTTTTGCTAGCATTGGGTTCAAATGAATTTCATCCCTCTAGTTAGGCGTGCCCATCCTTTGGAAAATATCATAGTGTTTGGTGACTTGATGTGTATCTTGGAATAGAGTAGGCCAACATAGACCACTTTGTAGGATCTTTATTTTAGTGTATTTACTTACAAAATTCCTTTCAGTGATTCATTGATGTGTCTCTTCAATAATTTGAGGTTGTTTGTGCTCTAAATCCACTCTATGAAACACCTACCTCATCTTTACCCATATTATACAAAAAAATATTTATGATGGTATACGTAATAATTCATGTAATAAGTTATTTTTTGTCTCACTCAATATAGTGCATCAAAAAGATTCTTTGTTCTATAAAGTTGGTTATATTCTCCATGTTCTCAAGAATCATAGATATTCTAAAGAGATGTGCATCTGGTGATTCATATTATAACTCTTTAGGTTATTCTCAGTTTATTAACTTGATCAAGTGTTCAGGTCCCACATTTTATCATCTAGGTTTAACATTGATCCTAGATTTAAATTCATGGAATAACATTAATCATCTAGAGATCCTTCCACCTAACATATTTTTGTTAACCAAATATCATAAGGCCTAATGATAAGTAAATAACTAAAAAGGGTGTTATGAGAACATTAATCCTAAACTTATATAGAGTGAACACCATTTATAGCCTTTCCCATTCTATAGTAGTATATTTTTCACAATAGATGATAGTTTTTAGCTTGTGAAAAGGATGGGATGGTCCAATCCACCATCTCCTAGTTTTGTTAACACAACTCCCACCACAATACCTAAAGCATCTACATGACCATAAAATGGCTTAGTCTAGTTAGGAAAAAACCAATACTAGAGCTATAAATAACCTTTGATTTATCTCTATAAATGTTGATTAAAAATCTTTTGCCTATTTTAAAATTGTATCCTTGTACAATAATTTGTCCAAGGCCATAGAGATAGATGTGTAAACTTTTAAAAACCTTTTATAGTACCTTGTGTGGTCCAAACATTCTCTCACTTCTATATAATAATTTAGAGGTTTCATACCTACTATGACTATGATTTTTTCTTGATCAACCAAAATTATTTCACTACAAACTACATGACCAACATAACACTGAATGGTGTGAAAAACAAGATTTTTTTTCAAATTTAATTCAATTTATAGAGCTCTATAACATTAGCCAAAGTTTGGAAAAGTGATTTTTAAACAAATAAAATATATAAATTTATATAAAATCATGAATAATGTCCTTGAAAGTAGTCACCACAAATATAGAAAATATAGATGGAGTATTCTTTAGGCCAAATGGCATTACTTTGTATGCAAAATAACCCTATTCAGTTACAAATGTTGTTTTAGTCTGATCCTACCTTGTGATATGAATTTGATGATAGTAAGTAAATCCATTTGTGAATTAATATACTTCATGGCCTAAACTTGATTCTATAACCTCACTGGTGAAAGACATAGGAAACATGGCATCATTGAAAGCATCATTTAACTTCATGTTAGGCTTCAATCTATATGGGCACTTCTTTACAGGTCTTGTGCACTCTTTGAGTTCAATGTTTATCTCCACCAATGATGGATCTACCCATTTCACCTATGTGAATTTAGTGGGAAAAACATCTTGATAATCCCTTAACAACTACAACTCTTCTAAAATTTTGTTTAGAGTCCAATAATCTCCCAAAGTCACAAGCTTTGGCATAGACTCTATCCTAATATTCTCAATAATTTTTTTCAGTGGATCTTGGTATATCTTATTAGATTCACTAGGATTGGATTCTTGTAGAGTCTTTTTTCCTTCTTATTTCTAAATAGTGAAATTTCACAAATTTTCTTCCTTAGTTTGTTCTCTAATTTGAACTTTTGGTGGCTCAGCTTATCATCCCAGTTCAAAGAAGACATTAAATCCATATCCTCATCCCTATCATTGGACCCTGTCAACTCATCTTGAATATTATTACAAGGTTGTATAAGAAACTATTCCTTATTTTTACTAACCTTATAATTATGTATAATTGCATTCAAATTGTAAAATGCTTATTGATGTGATGATGAGTCTGTAATTGTACCCAAGTCTTTTGATTACCTATGACATAGAAACATTTTCAATTTTTATAAATCATTATGTACTATAGGACTTTCATCTTCAAAAATAAATGTTTAAATAAAATATTATCGATCCTATGCCAAATTCTTAGTTTCTCAAATGTGCTCTTGATGTATATACTAAGTAGTTAGAAATGGTGATAAAGTGTATCTAAAAATATCCACCCAATACTTAGGTTCTACACCCTGCACAGACCAAGTGTCTATGCACCTATGTATATGTAACTATAGATATTGTCTTTGTTAAAAAATGGCTAGTCTATCCTGATAATTATTGGTATATGAAAACATGATCACATCAATTTTCATGCCTCATCCCAAGATAAGTACGTTTTATTATGAAATTCTCACCATGTCACAATAGTTCTCTTTAATGAATAATCAAGTACACTTACATTCTAGTCCATAATAGGTTCATGATGCTCTAATATAAAAATCAACTAATTGAGATCCTTAGTTGTGAACTCTTGTAGTAGTTGGAATTCAATGGAAAACACCATTCATAGAGGACACATCTCATGATCTCCCCAAACCCAATTCAACATGTGTGTATATAAATTACCACTTATTTAAGATGTCACTTCCCAAGGTAATGTAGATTCCAAAATAGGCTCTATGTAATCCATAGTTGTAACACCTATGTTATATAAAAAAATCTACTTTAGATCTAGTTGGAAATCACATAGAGGTTGATCTAAATTATTATATCTAAAACTGATGTGCTAGTGATTTTATTATAACTATTTTATACACAACCTTTTCAGTTGACTATGATTGTATTTGATGTTGTGGCTAAGGATTGAATAACTAGTATCCAGTAGTTTGTAAAGCATTTTTTTCATTATTTGCATTCACATTGAACCAAATTTTATATTAATAAACATAATGTGACTCTTGTTCTCTAGGTATAACATATGTCTTATGCTCAGACTTTTTCAAAGGTATCACAATTATCTTATCTCCTTGGTGCACCTCCAATTGATTTTGCACTATATTGATAATCATTTGACTATCATAAGCTCATTTATTACCAATAAAAGTATGATAATTGGTCTCATATATTTTCATGTCAATTACCTTAAAATATCCTTTAAATATTAAGTCAACAACCTTAATTTCTACATCCCTTGGCCATCCAATTAGTTTTACTCTTTCATAATCTACAAGATTGAGAGTAACTAGACTATAGTTCAACACCGGTCAACTAGTATCATCCCATGTAGATCTCAATATCACATTTATTATGCTTCCAAATTCAAATACAACATTAGGTACATCATACCCTATGAGTTTAATATCCATTCTCAAGTCAACATCCCAAGGATTTTTAGTTTTTACATATCATAAAACATCGACAGTATATTGTTGCCCTCATTATGCGTAATTGAGTAAAATATGTAGAAGATTTGTAAGTTTATAAAAAATATATTGATTTCATATAGTGATCAAGAATTTCAATAAATCCATCAATGCAATCACTACTCCTTATCATATTATGTGAACAATCTACCCATACATTTGTGTATCAATAGTTGTAGCATCACCTTCAAACGTGTTTTATTGTTGTATGTTCTATAGGACTTGCATTTATTGATACATAAAACCTTTTTATCTTTTAGGATTAGGATAATTATCCTATTGAACCTTTTTTATTCTTTGATATAGCAGAATCTCTTATGAGTTTAATCCTTGTTTTATGATTTATTTCCTTGTGATTGCTTGGATGAATGCATCTACCCTAGGTTAAAAATTTATCATATGTGAATTTTGAATAGGTTTTTATTTCCTTTGATTTTATAAAACTATAAAATATTCAGTGTGATGTTATCCCATAACTCTAAAATACACACAATACATTTTTATTTGAGGATTAGTCAAGTAGTTTCATGCGAAGTGGTTATATTTTCTGCATAGGTAACACTAAATTAGTTGATGAGTTTGTTGATTATAATTATTTATACCTACTTTGTATCCATCATATTATCCTCCCTTGTATCCTCTATTTTTTTGAAAACACCAACTTTGTGATTGTTTCCCCTCAAATCCTCCTGACTACTATTATTGCACATCATATCTACCATAGTACTATTAAGGTGATGATGGAGCCCAATTTTATTATTGGTGTTGAGGAATCATAGTTTTACAAGAGGAAAAATATTGATACCATGGAGATAATGGTTCCATACATATAGGCCCTAGGGTTGATATTGAGGTGACAAAGGCATCCACCTAGGACCACCTTATGTTACATTAGCCATTTCCACCTTTGGGCTCAAAATTCCCTGCTTCATAGTAGGTATCTATTATGATGCAATTGTAAAGGAATTCTTGGTGATATATTATTTTAATTTTTATAGCGCATGACAAATTTTATTACTGTGATTATTTAATTTAATAAAACTATAGTACAATCTCTATGGTTTTTCAATGTACTGCTATAGTAAATGGTACTTTGAGGTTGCATGTCCTACAATTATGCATATGTCACATAATTAAATTTTAATTTTAGGGTAATCATTACTATTATGTCCTTCCTTACCATAATAAATACACCATCTACCTAACTTGGTCTTACTTATATCATGAATCTCATCCATCTTTCTAAGAAAATCATCTATTTTCATCTCAATTTTAGAGCTAGTTGATGGAGCATCTTTGTAATATTCAATTTGTTATACCTAGATCATAGCTACTTGAAAATTAGCCTTAGATAAAAACTAAAACTATGAAATGAAAAATATAATCCTGCATCACATCCATTTCACAAACCAAGTAGTCTTATCTTTATCTTCCATGATAAAATTGATTTTGTTTAATACATATAAAAAACTTTGATCATATTCCCATACTGATTATCCACTTCATTATTGAATCTCCTTAATATATTGAATGATATTACTTGAACAATTTTTAATCTTTAATTATGTGATTAATTTTTCCTTAACTTATTGAATATTTAGGTAACTATCACCCCTCTTATAAATGAACTCCAGAGATCGACTTGTTAAGTCTCTTATGAGTTCGCATTTCTTCACATCTTCAATGGTCACTTATTTAATCTACCATTTCATATTATATGTTAATAAATATTGTTCAAGTTTATAATACCCATCATATGAAATTAATTTAATGAAAATTATGACATTAAATTTCATTCTTGGTGCACTTGTAGCTATTGTTATGGGCTTCTGTGCATTGGTCTTTATGGGTGTCTTAAAAATAGTTTTTAAAGAGAATCCAACCTCTTCTAACCCATTATTTTGTATTGACGTATTAATTATTGGAATAAGTTTTCCAAATGTATCTATGAGTAATTCGGACTAATTTATATTTTCCCCATCCTCTACACTTTTTTTTCTCTCCACTGATGATAAAATGGGCTTGGAAGATGCATACTCCTGAAATGAATTATCTTTGTCTTCAACTTATGTCTATGACCTTGAACCTGAAATACTTATGAAATTTTGCATATCTTCCTCTAGATAATATTCCTTCCTTAGTCTAAAAAAACAACCTTCCTTTTAACTATGATCTACCTAAATGTTCTCACTGCTCTAGCGCTAATCTACTTTACTCTCTCTCCTCACTCTGTTCCATCACCTCTTTATCCCAATTTATATCTTCTCCTTCCTTGAGCTCTTACATTCCTTACTTTTCATAACCTCTTAATTTTCTAATTTTTTTAAACTTGTGTAGCCTCTATCTAGGATCCCTTCTCTTATACATCCTCTATTTTATTCCTACTCCTATTCTCAGTTAGATTTGGATTATCTAGTTTATTCCACCTTCTTTGTTGTTGTATCTCTCTTTCCAATCCCAAAATTTTCTTCTCACTCTGATTCTCTACACTATCCATATTTTGGTTTTAGGTTAAATTCCATCTTCTTATCTCCACATCATTCAATCCTATATTTCACACACCCACATAACACCTAAAGCTACTAATCTATGTTGTTAAGGGTAGGCACCATGGCCTTTTTAATAATAAACATCTTGATCAAAGTAGGTAGCCACTGAAGGATATTTCCTTAGATTACTCTCACAAATAAGTCATGCATAGTTTCAAAATCCAAGTATCCTTGTATATAAAAATTGATGATGTAACCATCAATAGGAGTCTTGGTCTAATGGTATATCGCATAGGTCTAATTAGTATCTAAAATTTATAGTTTATCTAATGTTTATTCTATCAAAACTATAAATTATGAATTTATTATCTAAAAATAGTAGTATTACAATCTTTATAAACACACAATGAATAATCTAGGCAATTCACACCAAAATATTTCATAAATTTATTCATGTATATGCTCTTTAATAAAAAAAAATCATAATATTCCCAATTATTTTTTATTATTCTTTTGTGAAGTTGTGGACTCTTTCATCTAACTATATCTCCAAATATATTTTCTCCAAAATCCATCTCAACATGTTTCAAACAAAATTTCCACACTCACCAAACCATTGTTAGTAGAGGTTCTTGGAAAACCCATCAAAACATGATAATACAAGGATAACTATGCAATTAGTGACAAAATTATGCAACAAATTATGATTTAGTTTAAACATATCAATTTATTCATTAAAATAAATATAGAGATGTATAAAACATTGACTCGGTAGTTATAGAACATTCGATATAATCTACATGACTAATATATTTAGAAAATAGAATATTAGTTGCACATAGAATAACTATAAAGTACATATAAGGGAAACCATTTTAGAACTATATATTAATCTCTATTAGAATTGTATATTAATCTCTATCAAATTAAATCCATTTTAAAATACATATGAGTGTTATATAAAGGGTTGTTAAAAAGCAATGTTGCTTCATATTTCAACCTTTTGCTACATCAAAAGGAAAGACTCTTCACATTTTTTAGGCTATTTCTATGATTACAAGAGATGAATACATATAAAAATGGATACAAAAGAAAAAATAGTGTGATTTTCACACATGTCCACCAATTACACTCTATGATTTTTGTATCCCTATTCTACTCTTAACAAACATACATTACATTCCCTCGTGTATACATAAAATATTTTTGAACTTTATCAATTATTGATGTTTTATATCTTACAGGGACTTGTCAAGTCTTAATGTCTTTGATTGCATCCCTTAAGGAGTACACTGAGAAAGAGGTGGTTATACCATTAGTTCTTTTTAGGATTCTTGTCCTTTAGTACCATTTGGTATCAATCCAACCATCTCCTAAAAATATTCCCCTAATATTTGTCTACTATTTTGTACCCTCCTCTAGTCATTTTATACCTTCATTAACCCTTCCCTAGCCTCAAATCCTTTTTTAAAATTTGTGTTACACTGTCAACCCCATCGACCTTATACTATAATTGATAAAACTTATTTAGGGTCTAGGTCAACCCTTGGCTAACCTAGACCAAAACTTAATTTATATTTTCAATAATGATACAAGGTTGATTAGGTTGACTTTATCAGCCTAAGATTTCAAAAAATACTAGGGTTATATTTATCTATATAAACACATTCATTTTTACATTCTTAGAGAGACAAAAAGAGTTAATTATTGATTTGCACTTCTTTGCAATCTGCTCTTTTACCATTATACTTGAGGAATCTTAGATTAGGGTATATAATTGGAGAATAATCTTGTCTTGTGGAAAATTTTTGGATTCTTTGGCCTTTCTTAGTGATCTTTGTAAACCACAAAAACCTCTTACGAAGCACCTTTGGCCAAGGGAGAGATTAAGTCTCATCAAGTTTGTCTTCAAGTTAAGTATCTCTAACTTTGCTCCTCTCTTTAAGTAGATAGAAGTAACATAAGTAAAGGATTTTGAATATATTTTTCTCTCCATGCATTAGGGTTTTACCTATACATAGCTTAAATATGATTGTATTATGCATGTTTACTTTTATGTTTATTAACCCCCACTTTGTGCCAAAAGTTTTGGTGAGCACTAGATTAGACTTTTACTTTACTTGTTATTAGTTTAGTGAATATGAAAACACAAGACCTAGTTAGGATTATTACATAGTTTTGCTTGACTAGAAGCTTTAGAACCCTCCCTAGTGAATTTATTATGGTAAGAGATCCCTTTGCTAGGTATAGAAAATCCATCTTGGTCATGAACCTAAATGTCTAATGTATCTACAACTAGAAGCATAAGAAGGATTTATCTTCTCTGAGATAGGATTGAATTATAAATTTGTTGCATTTCCCATTACATACATTCTAGTGAACCTAAAATGAATATAACCCTTAAAATTTTTCTTTCACACCATTGTTTTTGACATTTTATTATAATTTTACATATTTATAGTACTTTATTGAACTATTCGATATAGTTCTAACTCTATGTGCACAAGTTTAACACATAGTCGATTCAAAATGACTATGTTCTATCTATGTAGGTTTTCTCATATACAAGACACTAGATTGAATAGGTCAACATAGTACCCTTTTTCAATTATATATTAACATAAACTATCAAAAAAATTGACATTGTCCTCTAATTCTTTTTTATCATATAGGTCAACAAACACTAGCAAATAGGTTGACCCTGTTCTTTGTTCTTCTTCAACATATAGGGTTTTACATAACATGGTCGAACCAATCAACCCAATATAAAAAATTTGAAAGCATAAATTAAGCCATTTCAAAATAAAATTTGTAATCTTAACCATCTTCAATCCCACCAAGGTTCCTCTCTTCCCCTCTCTATCATTTCATTAATTTCTTCAGTTCTATTTTTTACTAGTAGTCTTCAAAAATATAACCCTATAGCTAACTAGGTTAACTTGGTTAACTTAATTTTGTAGTCTACCTTTTGTCTAAGAGACATAGTTAACCTATTTTACTCTGTTCTTATAGACCTTGATTCTACATAATAATAGTGACCCAATCAACTCTATTTTGTAATGTTTACATATAGTATCACCTAAACTAACTCTATACTATTATTAATCAATGAATTAACAAATATTTACTAGTAATTAATTCACATGTCATTTTTAGTTATTTGCATGCTTTGAATAAATCACATAGTATCAATAGGTGGTTTTTCAAATTACCATTCTAGTTACACTAGTTTACTCTTTTGCACACACTACCAAATCACATGACATTCAAAAACACATTTAAACAATTATCCTCCCAAGGCCTACTTACTTGGATTTCATCACCAAGGGGAAAGTTGACTTGGTTTTTTGGATAAGTATAAATACATGGTTAATGGTATATATTAGAAAATAACCCAACACCCTTATTATTATGGGATTGTGAAGTGAGGATGTAGGCCCTAATATCAAGCTAGTACCATTGCCAACATAGATCCCTTTTAGCCCAAACATCCTGAAACCATCAATAAATTGCCTTTCTAGTTCCCTCTTTCATCCAAATCTCCTATCACATTTAAACCAACACTTTATAATAATCTAATTACACTTAGGATGACAATTTAGTTATCATTTCCTTTTCAATTTATTATTTTCTCTCTAATCATTGCATTTTGTATTATAAAAAATTGCATTAGCCAACATTGGTGTAAGGTTTTTCATTGTGTGCTCCAATTGGACCAATCACATTGATATAATTGTTTTTGTGTTTTATTTCATTATTTCTTCACTTATCTTTCAATTTTTTTCCTATTTCAAAACACTATCATTCTGATTGATACAGTCTCATATAGACTGTATCTTTTTTCCTACTTGCACTACACAGTTGATCGACATGAATATATCTCTTATCATTCTATTATGACCTATATCTAGTAGTAAATAGTTGACCAATATGACTATGTACTCTTCTTAGCCTATGTCTTCATAGTACATTATCAACCCAATCAATTTTGCACCAATTAGCCAAGCTTACTCATTTGTCAGGCTAATTTAGTTTTCTAATTTCCCTTTCTTCTTACTTAAATCATGTTCATTTCATCAAGCATCATGAAATATCCTATCATAATCTCTTCAGATAACTTGAATCCATTTATATGCTATATGGGGTATTCTTTTCTCCCTTTCTTTACCTCTCAAGAGAACCCTCACTCTTGGAACACTTTTTCCCCTCCATCTGTGAATTATAACATGGTTCAAATCATGCCTCAAGATGAGGTAGGTGGATCAGATCATTTTTGTACCTATCAAGACAATTACCATCTTCAATAATCTCAACATAATGTGGGAATGATTGACATAAGTCTATCCAACAACCCAACTGGTAATCCACCTCCTAACAACCCTCCCCCTAATGCCAATTCGAGGAATCCACCTATAAATGTCAATCCGCTAATTGATATAACCCAAATTATTGCACAAGTCATGTAACAAATGAACATAATGAAAATGTATAATACCTCAAAAATGATGCAATTACAACATCATTTTATCAATATGGATAATTAACCTTTGGTTCTAATCTCTCAAAATAATCAAAAATTTATTCCTCCATCTCTTAGAGATGTCATAGGAAATGTCATTCCCCAACCTATCATGAATAACAAGATGATTTAAAACATACAAAATGAAATTTTATCTCCTTTCATTATTTCCATTTATATTGGTAAATATATCCAACCATCAAATATGATGGGACTAAATACCCTGCATCTTTTGTTAAGGGATTTGGTAATCTTTACAAAGAGTGAATCCAAACTAATATTTTTGCCACAACTAAAATTATATTTAAAACCTTCACTATATATTTATTGGAATGGTAAACCAACTCCCCCAACATTCCATCTAACAACTAGAGGATTTGGTCAATCCTTTAGTTAAAAAAATTCAACACAATGATCTTCCCAAAAATTACCATAGCGATTTCATCAATGCTAAGCAATCTCCCATGGATTAACTCATGATTTTATCAAGTGATGGAAATATTTTGCCCACAATATTGAACATAACATGAATAATTATAATCTATTTGAACTCTTTATAATTTATTTAACTCCTCTTCAATATAAGGTTCAAATTTTTTTTCCCCTTAAATGCTTAACAAATCCCTTAACCAAGCCAAGCATCAAGACTTATTAATGAAACAAATTGAACCTAATAACAAATTCCTTAAGGGATATTTTAAAAATTCTACTAATAAAATCATTGGTAATACCCCTTAAACCAATCTAGGAGTCGCTAAGGCTAACAATCTTGCATCTTCTCACACACATTTAATTGTGCAACAAATGAAACAATTTTTAGCACCCTCTAAACCATTTACCTATCCAAACAATCCTCCCAAATGGTATGAACCTAATTAATTTTTTTGGTTCCACACTAACATCATTCATTCCCATGAAACCCATAAAGGTCTTACCAAATATTGTTGTCTCATATATGCTTGGTGATTCCTTCAATCATGAAGACATGATTCAACTCCATCATCAAGAGTATAATGTTAGAGGTACAATCACTGAGAGGGGGGGTGGATCAGTGAGCCTAGATAATAAAAATTTAATTTCAAACCTTTCAAAAATCTTAATCACTTGCCATAATCATTCATGAAACATACACATCATTCATAGTAATGAACAAGAAAAATAATGAAATATCAAGCACATAACACATGACATATGTGGGAAACCCTCTTGAGGGAGAAAACTCACTGGAACTTGAAATTAGAATACTATCCTATAATAAAAATAACCAATTTACACTAGATACAATTGATTAAGGAACTACAATCCCTTATTTAGTGAGACTACAATCCCACAAGGTGCTAAAACACATGTCTATTTGAGCAACCACAACAACTAGACTTTTAGCAAGATTCACCATGCAAGGAGGCTAAAAACCCCATAGATGTTGATATTTCACAAAAAAATATATGAACACAACATCTCATAAACATTTATTTCCTAAAAATCTAATGGAGAAACAAATTATATCAGCTCTCTTCAACTCTACACACTCAATTCATCCAAAATCACCTTTTGGATCACCCTAGACTTCTTCGCTCATCCTTAAATTGTAAGAGAACTATTTTAACATAAAAAAATGAACCAAATGTAATACACACATTCTTAAATAAGATATACTCATCAATCCAACCATTGGTCACACTACCTCTCCTTCGCTCCACAACTCTCACATTCACACCTCTCACAAGTCTCTCTCTAGACTTGCACAAGTATAGAAACCATCATATTTGGTTTCACTATTTATATATCAATAATGAATTATCATGACCAAAATATTATTTTTCAGCCATAACACATTCCTTTGCTCTTAATTCATCTTACATGGGTCACACTTAAGCACAACTCTCTTTCAAATAAGCCTAAGTCACCTTTTAGGTCCTATGATGGCCCATTCACCTCTTTGACACTCCTCTGAGCAAACTAGGAACATAAAAAAACTTTATAACATATGGAATAATTTCATAATATATATATATATATATATATATATATATATATATATATATATATATATATATATATATATATATATGTCCCATTTAAGTTCCAAAATCCATCATATCACACTTTTGATAACCCCCAACTAGCTCAAACTCTTCTCTATACACACAGTCATTATGAATGAAAAAATAATCAACTTTAAACCTTTTGTTTATACTATATATGATTGGTTAAACCTTTATAATTCACAAATATGGTATTAATATAGTATAAAATGTAATTAAATATCTAATTCACCTTTAAACATTGATATACCAATTAACACAACTCAAATACCCTTCTCAGGTTACTTGTAGAACATGCATGAACACATAGTTAACTTTGAACCTTAATATATTTGACTATACACACTTTCAGATCTTCAAATTTATATTTACAGATCTATATTGGATCCCTCTAAAAATTTTATTTTTTATATCACCTTTTAATTCAGCCTAGATCAAAAGTTATGGATAAAATATAGAGTACTAGTTTTTCCTTTGTTAAATTAAAATATTTGAATTCAAACAGTCACAATTAAAATTCAAACACAATGCTATCATCTTGTGTCCTCACTGCTTAGATCAATTATGTACCATAAATATTCTTCCAAATTTAAATCATAGTACATAAATGATAAATTTTAAAATTATAATAGTTGACCTCATCATGTTTAATCTTGTAATATTAACCACATACACACCATCGATCTCTATGGATTAGTTTAGTCTTTATCTTATAATGATCATCATTCAATCTTGATCAGAACCCCCATTATCATGAAACTTTGAACCATCATATGACTTATGATCACTATTACCTCTTTACTCAATGTGCACTATTTATCTTGATTAGTATGAACTCCCATGAATTTTTGGATCTCTATTTGGTCCTAAACTTTAATGTATGTAAAAATGACTATGGGAACCATTGCAATCTACCTGAAAGGCCAACTTTAGACCTTAATAAATTTTGATGTGCTAAGATTCATGATATAAAACATGGTCCATATGATCTATTCACATAGGATAATCTAACCATATATCAATCTACTCTTGAAACCCTTGTGCATGCAAGATATAATGCCATTAATCTGCTCACTCTAATTTTTTTGCCACAGAGTCAACTATGATTTGAACTACCTAGAAGGCCAACTTTGCACATGCATATATTTTTATGCACTTCATTACATGACCTAAAACTTAGTGAATAGAAACTAGGGACTAATATGATCACAACCATATGACCAACTCCCCCTAACTCAACTATACATGGTAATTATGACATCAACAAATTACCTACTCAGGTTTTCTACCACTAGACCCAAAAAGTTTAGATGATAAAAATGATTAACCAGATGAAATACATCATGCACATAAGAAATAAAATCATATAAAACTTCTTATGGTAACTCTTGCACTGATCAAGACTTTAGACTCATCCCTCATCATCTCAAACCATTCCAAAACTGAAGATCGACCAATCTTACTTCAAACATACTAGAAAAAGAATATTGCACACTTTGTCATTATCACTTAGACTATCAAGAAACTAAAACCATTCACCTAGAAACCTTTATGGTATCACCATGACATAATAAAAAATTATCCAACAATATCCCCCTTTGTCATTGATGTCAACAACCATCATATATCACACCTTTATTCAATCTCTTCAAGCACTCTCACAACAACAAAATTCTCCCCCTTTGACAAAATGAAAAAGTGGGCACCAACTGATCTTTAGGACTTAAAAATAATAACAATATGAGTATACCATCTTATAAATATATTACAAACTCCCCCTTACCTTGAACCTACCTCTTTTTTCCCTATCAACTTCCTCTTACAATATGTCATCACTTCTTCTTCAACCAAGCACTGTAACCAATGAATAAAGAAAACATAAAACACTAAAAATAATGGAAATCACCAAGAAAAATTTGAGATGGGCTCTTCCTAAGACTTATAAGCAATTGGACCTCCTGAGCATCTTCATATCTCCACACGCCATGAAAAACCACCATATAGACTTATTATCCTTCTCTCTCAAATCACCTCAAGGACCACGAACGAAACTTAATGCCACTAAAAAAATATAAAACATGATCTAAACCAATATGATAAATATCCTTGAAAAATTTATTCCTTTCTCTTTTGGAGAAAGTAAAAAAAAATCACTCCTCTTCTTATAAGGCCTGTCTAGTCTCCTTGTAACCCTACCTAGAACTTGCAGAACCCATAAATTTTAGTAGACATATTATCAAGACCTAAAAATTCATATATAGAGCACTCTCATATTCCCCCTTAATAACACCAAAACCCATCACCTATATCATCCTCTACAACATATTCCACAAACCTACTAGCCAATAGGCCTCCATCTTAACAAAAACATGAATAATTTGAAAAACTACAAACCTTCATATCTATGTGAAAATTTATTTGACAACCCATTTGGCCCATTCAACCTATTAATAATCCTCAAACTTCAAATCATAAGGCAAACCACTTTTTTAGTATAGCTCAAAACCCTAAAATCTTAAAACAAACAGAGTCAAAAAACCTCCTTTGGGTCAATGCTCATCTCTAAAACTTCTTTCACACCTGAAGATAACCATCACACACTTCTATACCAAGATTTGAGCTTCCACATATTTGGGAACCCATATATTGTATAACCCATTTTAGGCCTACTTGCCCTTGAATAAAAACTAAGAAAATTGAGAGCACTCAAAAATATTCAATTTGACTTCAACATACCTTCAGACCACAAAACCACTTGGAGCAAGCTATAATAAGGTCATCTGATCATCAAAATATTCTTGACATTTCATCAATCTCATTATGCCATCAGGAAACACCCATTCTAACCTTGCACAATAGCTCTTTCATAAATATCTAGAAAAAGATTATGAACTTGTTTCTCCCCCTTAACTAATGACCTTATCTATTTATCATTATGATCTTGAGAACACAAAATAACTTCTCCATAATAAATATGTCTTCTTATAAGCATAGGCAGAAACATCCTACTCACAATGTCCTAGAACAATGTGAAACTAAGATTTACCTACAACTCCTCATATTCCTTCTTCACCTTGGTCATCTGATGTTTATAATTCTTCTTATTCTTAGGCTTAAGATAAAAACTCACTCATCCACAATAAAATTCTCATTTTATTCTATGATTAATTTGACAGTACATGGAGACAACATAGATTCATGACATACCTTATTATCTAAAAAATCCAACTAGAAGTTAGGAACCTCATCACTAGGCACTGACAACTGATGTTCTTTTCATGATACATGCTCAATAATAGCAAGATGTTCACTTGGATCCATACATATCTTAGAACTAGCTTCAACCAGTACCTTGGTCCTCTCCTTAGCTCAGTCTCTTTATCCACAACATGAGTAGACAATGAAATCCCTAAACAATCTTTTGAAGAATTATCCACAATAACAAACATATTACTTAGACTTGTCAACTCATCATGACTCACACTACCCACCTTTGGTTTCCATGAGTTAACTTGTCTTCTTCTTTGCACTCTAGGATCCTGATTGAACTCATTTTTACTTGATGACCTTTGCTTGCATAATCTATCAATCTAACCAATATTCTCACAGTTGTAGCAAAAAATACTCCTTGATAGAAACTCAGTTTAGCTTACCTTATTTGGATAGAAACCTGTAATGTGTCCTATGTCATGACAAATAAAATAACCTTCTCTTTTTGAAGAGGACTCACCTTGTCTAATCTTATATAGGCAATAGTTTGCAAAGTGTCCCACATCAAGACAATTGAAGCACCTAACTTTTTCATACCTTTTTACTAATGACCTCCATCATAGTTCCATATAAATTCATTTCTAATAGGTCTCCTGCATTATCTAACTTTATGCCCAAATTGACTACATGTGTAATAATAACCATTGAATCTTGCATACCTCATGGCATTTGGCTATCTAATCTGATTTGTATTCATTTTACTAGTGCCTTCATTCCTTATCTAATGATTTGTCTTTAAGGTTTGATTGTCCTTGTTCACATTATTCTTCATATTGTCTTGAGTTACATTCTCTAATTTTTATTTGTATCCAAGACTAGTTCTATCACTTGCATGCTTTTGATCATTCATAATATTGTCTAGATCACTTGATCTCTTTTCAAATCTCACAAATGAATTCACCTTACTAGATGTCTTCTCTAACTCAGATTTCAATGACTTATTTTTAATTATATACCTTGAACATTCATGTTCTTTGTCTTTTAGGCTTGTAGACAAAATTTCCAATTGACAACTGAGATGTTTGACCATATATCCATATTCCTTGGTGTCTTCATTCATTCTCACATCATACACACTGAATTTATCCTCATAGTCCTTGATTTGATACTTCATCTTCTTGTTAATCTTATTCTCAATCTTTAGTTCTTTAAGGGAATTTGTTAATACATTCTCATATTCCACCTCATCTTCATCATCATCTAAATCACTCTAAAAAGAATCTTTTGGATGTGATCAACTTCCTTCCTTATCCATGACTAGGGATTTATCTTCAACATGACCAACATTTTCATGATCAAACTCTGAGTCACTATCTTCACTCTCATCTGATGAGTTACAATCTTCTTTGTTGTAGAGACTCTTCTTATCTTTGAAGTACTTCTTCTTATTGTCAAACCTTCTAAATCATTTTTTCCTCTTATCATAATTTTATGTATTATTTTCATCATCTTGGTCTTCACCATGTTCTACATCATCATGCTTATGAGGTCACTTTTTAGCAAAATGTCCTATCTCACCACAATTGAAGCATTTAAAGGGTAGTTTACCCTTATACTTTCCTGAACTTGTTTTCAATTTATTTGTAAATAAAGCAATAAGTTCATCCTCATTAATGTCAGATATGTCATCCTCCTTGGGTTTCTTACCTTTGAGCTTCTTATAAGGCTTCACCTCTATATTGAATGCTACTTCTTTCTTTGGTGGTATATCATCATTTACTCTCATCTCATAGGTAGTAAGGATGTCATGCAATTCATCCATATTTAATTGAGTAAGATCATGAATTTATTCTACAATAGATACTTTAGAATCAAACTTGAGAGAGAGAGAGACTTTAATACCTTTTTAACTATAGTAGACTCTTCAAGTTTATCTCCAAGACATCTGATGATGTTCACAATCTCATCAACTCTCTCTAAAAAATATGCCATTTAATCTTCTTCCTTCATCTTTAGACTTTCAAATTGCCTTTTGTGAGTCTATAATTTAGCAAGCTTGACCTTTGAATATCCTTCATAAATGATCTACAATTTATCCTATATCTCTTTAGCATATTTATAATGGATTGCCTTGGTGAAATCAATCTCTCCAAGACCACAAGTGATGACATTCATTACCTTAGAATTATTCTCAAATAGCTTCTTATTTACAGTGCTAGATGGAGGAGTAGTAGGAGCAACATAACCATCCAAAATAGATTACCATACATCAAACCCTAGGGAAATAACATATGTCCTCATTATTTCACTCCAAAAATCATAATTGGATCCATTAAACATCAGTGCTTTCTTAGTAGATAAATTTCTTTTATGACTACCCATATTGTACCTTAGATCACCATCAAGCTATCAATCCTTTACCAAAGGACTAGATCTGATACCAATTATTATAGGTACAATCATTGAGAGCAGAATGAATTAGTGATCCCAAATGATCTAAATTCAATTTCAAACCATTGAAAACTCTCAATCAATTACCAAAAGCATTCATGAAACATACACATCATTCATAGCAATGAACAAGAGAGACAATGCAAGATCAAGCACATAACACATGACCTATGTGGGAAACCTTCTTAGGGGAGAAAACCTACTACAACCTAAAATTGGACTACTATAATAACAAGAACAAATTTAGACCAGCTAAAACTGATCAAATAATTGTAATCCCTTATTTAGTGAGGCTACAATCCCACAAGGTGATACAACACTTATCTAGCTAAGCAACCACAACAACTAGACTTTTGGCAAGCTTCACCTTGCAAGGAGAATACAACCCCATAGATTTTGAGCTTCCAAAAAAAATTATGAACACAACATATCTTTAACATTTATTTCATTCTAATATGATGGAGAAACAAATTATATTAGATCTCTTCAACTCTACACATTCAATGCATCCAAATCCACCTTTTGGATCACCCTAGACATATTCTCTCATCCTTAACCTAAAATATCACTATTATGACATAAAAAACATGAATCACATGTCATACACACATTCCTCAATCTTCTCTACTCATCAAACCATCCACTAGGCACACTACCTCTCCTTCACTCCACAACTCTCACATACACACCTCTCACAAGTCTCTCTCTAATCTTGCACAAGTATAGAAACCATCACATTTGGTTTCACTATTTATATATAAATCATGAATTATAATTTCCAAAATATTCCTTCTTTATCATAACACATTCCTTCACACTTAAGCACAACTCTCTTTCAAATAAGCCTAAGTCACCTTTTAGGTCCTATGATGACCCATTCACCTATTTGACACTCCTCTGAGAAAACTAGGAACACATGAAAACTTTAGAACATATGAAACCATGACACAAGATATATAGGTCCCATTTAAGCTCCAAAATCCATCATACCATACTTTTTCTAACCCCCAACTGACTCAAACACTTGTTTGTACACATAGTCATTATGAACAAAAACACAGTCAAGTTTTAACCCTTTGTTCATACTACATATGATTGGTTAAACCTTAATAACACACACATATGGTACTCATGGATTATAAAACATAATAAAATAGTTATTTCACCTTTAAACATCGATATACCAACAATAACAACTCAAATACCCTTCTCAGGTTATTTGTAGAACATGCATGAACACATAGTCAAATTTGAAACTCAATATCTTTCACTGTACACACTTTCAGATATTCAAATTTATATTTATATATGCACCTTAGATTCCTTTATAAATTTGATTTTTATAACACCATAAAATTTATCTTGGATCAAAATTTATGGAATAAAAATAGAGTACTAGTTTTTCCTTTATTAAAATCAAATATTTGAATTCAAACAGTCATAGTTAAACCTCCAAAACCATGCTATCATATCATGTTCTTGATGCTTAGATAAATTATGCACCATTGATATTCTTAAAAAATTAAATCATAGTGTGATAATTCCAAATGTTAAAATTTTAAAATTTGACCTCATGTCATTCAATCTTTCAATCTTGACTACATACACACCATCGATCTCTGTAGATTAGTTCAGTCTTTATCTTATAGCACTTACTATTCGATCTTGCTCAGAAACCCCATGATCATGAAAATTGGTACCCTCACATTAATTTGGCTAAATATTACCTCTTTGACTCAATTTTCACTATTTATCTTGATCAATAAATTTTTTTCAAACCGTTGGATCTCCATTTGGTCTTAAACTTTAACATATGCAAAAATGACTAAGTATGGGAACCATTGCAATCTGCCTAGAAGGCCAACTTTGAATCTTAATAAATTTTTATTTGATAAGATTCATGATCTAAAATTATTCCATATGATCTAATTACACAGTATAATCCAACCATATATCAATATTCTCTTGAAACCCTCATGTGTGAAAGATATAATGCCATTAATCTGGTCACTCAGATTTTTAGAGCTAACTATGCTTAGAACTACCTAGAAGGCTAACTTTGCACATGAATATATTTTGATGTTCTTCATTTCATGACCTAAATCTTAGTGCATAGTAACAAAATAATAATTTGATCAAAACCATATGTCCAACTCCCCTTGACTCAATCATGCATGGCAATTATGATGTCAACAAACTACCTACTCAGATTTTTTGCCACTAGACCCAAAAAGTCTAGATGAAAACAATGATTAAGAAGATAAAATAAACTCATGCACACAAGAAATAAAATCATATAAAACTTATTAAGGGATCTATTGTAAATTATCAATACTTTAGACTCATCTCTAATAGTCTCAAACCATGCCAAAATTGAATATCAACCAAGCCTACTTCAAGCATACTAGGACAAGAACATTGCACACTTTGACATTATCAATTAGACTATCAAGGCACTTCAACCACTCACATAGACACCTTCATGGAATCACCATGACATCATTGATAATTTTCCAACATACAACACTGATTATCAAAAATGACAAGCTCCCAAACATTCTTCTTTTACTAACTAAAAAACTTTTTCCACATTAACGCTCAACAAGCCAAAAAGGATGTTTGTTGCATTGATGTTGACTATGACTAATATTACAAAAATTATCAATATTTTAATATGTATAAGGTAAATTATCACCACAAACCATATCATAAATATCATGTCATCAAACCTTAGAAACCATATTTAGAAGAGAAACTCCTCAAAGATACTACAACCACTCATTTAGTTTTAGAAGCTAATGAGGAACCATCTCCTTCTTCTAAACCACCAACCACTTCCATTCCTTTTAATTCCACCTTACATTTTAAAACTCATACTAGTTCTTCTTTTAAATACCATTAGAACTTATTAGAAGAGATCAACTCGATGCCTTTCAAGATTTCTCTTATGTAGTTAGTTCGCACCTCCCCTTATCATTGCAAGTTTCACATGAAACAATTGCAAGAAATTGAAGACCCATATTCTATAAAATAAGAACCACCCTCTCTTAAGCCTTAACCTACCAATGTGTATACCACTGAATCCATTTATCTTTTTTATAAACCTTTCATTTAATTCCTTGAAGAAGACATGATTAATGACAAGATCCTCTTTTGCATTGATGATCTACCCCTATTCATTAAAATAGCCATTAATACCACCCTTATTCATAAATTTTTAGTAGATGAAGGGTCTGATATTAATGTGACATCTTTATGGATCATCAAAAAACTTATATATAATAAATATCATCTAAAATAAACCCACCTAACATGTCATAGATTTGATAAAACTAATTAAAAACACTTGGTAATATTTGGATACCTCTTACAATTAGGCATAAGAATATTCAAACTAAGCTTATGGTCCTTGATTTACCCCTATCTTACAACATACTCCTAAGATGACCATGGAATCATATAATGAGATTTATTGCCTCTTTCGATAGCTAATGTATCAAGTTCTTGCATAATGGAAAAAGGTATAAACATGAGGTTAATCCCAACCCTTGGAGTATTCAACTTCCTAATCCTAAATATCAATATCACATTCCTACCATTCCAACAATAAAAAATGATCCCTTACCTAAATTTATCAACAATAATCCAGACTTACATGTCACTCTTGTTGATTTAGATGATGATAAACCTAATGACTTGCAACATACTTGAAACACTACTAAGCTACCTCCTTACATATAGAACTGGCTTCTTCTTTCTTTATTACCTTGTGATCACACCATCCTTCTCATTGATGAGATCATTGGTTTTCCCCCTTTGTGCAATGATTATGGAGTGGCTAAATTATTCCAATATACTTAATCATGTCTCCACATAAATTCAATAATTTATGTGTTTCCCCTTCTGAAACTCCTCTTGAATATCAAACATGTACAATTTCTCCAACATATGATGATAACCACATCATGGCCCAAGATCAATCATGATAATTTGATGTTAAACACTATCAAAAAAATTTAGCCCAAATACATGATTTCAATAGTGATGTTCATACCATTTTCACTATCTCTGAGTTAACTCCCAAAAGTCATGTACCTCCTATTAATTCTCCACTTATTGATACTCCTTAGGTGGTATAAAAAATCCTACCTTTCGAACCTACATTAATTCTTGCATCTTCTATACCACGTATAGATTCAATCCTTGCATCCAATTCTTCCCCTTTCAATGATGTTAATAACAAACCAATAAAATTCTATCAAAATTCTTCCCCTACTCCCAGTATTTTTGAGATTACATCAAAGATGTACATTAGATACATTTTGAATATGACCACCACAGTAATAAAATTATTGATATTGAAGTAGATGTTGAGTATTATGGCCTTCTTTCCACTTTGACTAGTGATTATGCCATTATTGAATTAATTCAAGCTTGAGAACCTAAACTCCCTTGATGATATCAAAAACTCAGGAATTTTAAAAAGAAATCCCCTTATTTTAATAACTTCATCACTGGAATCTAATGTAAAACAAATCCCATTTCTTCTTTACCTAATGCACCATATCATTTCCAAGATGCCAAAGATATGCTTATCAAGGAAACTACTCAAATCAGATATGGTAGCCCATCATGCCCTCAACTGATTATAGTCTCTCATGAACTCACACCAACTAAACATAATAAATTTAGCTTATTTTTTGATAAATATCATGAGACTTTTTCTTGTTCCTATGAGGCCATGCCTAGTATTGAACGTATCATCATGGTGTATAATATCATAACTTACCTCAATGCCAAACCCATGTGATAAAAGCAATAGAAATTTCCACTAGAAGTTTCAACTTTATGCCATAAAAAATTATCAAGCTTCTCGATGTTAAATTTATAAAACCTATGGACTATTTAGAATGATTCTCTAACATTGTCCCTATTTAGAAGAAAGTCACCATGGTCAATCACATCTACATTTATTTCTATAATATTATTCTTGCTTGTTCCAAGGATAATTTTTGTCTACCTTATATAGATGCCATCATCAATTCCACTATTGGTTATTAAATATTATCCCTTATGGATGGCTTCTCAGGTTATAACCAAATTCATATTTCCCCTAAATACCAACATAAAACAACTTTCAACACAAAATGGGGCAATTATTACTATGTTAAAATGACATTTGACCTCAAAAATGTTGGAGCTACATATCAACAGGCGATGACCCACATATTTCATAATCTTATTCATAAAATTTTAGATACCTATGTGGATGACCTCATTGACAAATCTAAAATCTAAAATACTTATCTCTCTGATATTATTTTCACCTTAGATTGCCTCATTAAACATAAAGTTAAACTAAATCCCCACAAGTGTGTTTTCAGTGTCACATCTAGAAAATTGTTAGGATTCTTAGTCTCTCTTCATGGCATTGACATTGACCCTTCCAAGATCAATGTTATTGTCAACATTCCCATCCCTCATTCCATTTTAGATAATCTCACTTACCTTGGTAAACTTGGGAAATTAGATGGTTCATCCCCAAAATGGATTACTGTATCTATTATGTCAATTCTCTTATTAAGAAAGGTAATGCCCTAAAATGGATGGATCCTTGTAAGAAAACATTTTATAATATGAAGTAGTCCTTAATTCACTAACCTACTCTTCATCCACATTTAAATGATCATTTTTAAAACTTATATACCTCTTCCACACCCATATCAATTGGGACAATGCTTTCCAAATAAGATGATAGTGGGAGGGAATATGCCATCTATTATATCAATTGGGGTCTCATTGACTATGATAAATGTTATATAAAAGTTGAAAGTGATTGCATTTCCATATATTTTGATGTTGGAAAGATATGACATTACATGATGTATCAAACCACTTACATTATTTTTCATTTCAATTCCCTTCATGGTTTATTCTCCAAATCCTTCCTTCTTGGTGATAGAATTGGCAATTGGATGGTCTTTCTCATGGAATTTGATCTCTAAATTATTACATAAAAAGTTGTCAAAGGAAAAATCATTGTTGATTAACTTTTCATAGATCCAATCCCAGCTATTGATCATCTTCAAGATAATCTTATTGATGATAATATTCTCTATATTGAAGGTCTCAATCAATCCATATATCTTAAATATTACTTACATAACTTCATTTTTAACCTTGAATCAAGTAATCTAGAAGAGAACTCTATCTTCCTCAACACTACCATACAAAAATTACTTATCAAAGAACTTCCTAAAATTATTATTGATTTACATGAAGATACTTGGACCCTTCATTTTGATGGTATTAAATGTCTGTAAGGATCTAGGGAAGGTTTTATCCTTACTATTCCTCTTATAAAAATTATCCCTTTAACATTTTGTCTCACATTTAATGTCAGTAATAACATGATAGAGTATGAATCCTTAATCATAGGAATAATAGTAGCCCTTGATCTAGATATTACATATTTGCATGTTTTAGGTGACTCCCAACTCATTTTCCACCAAGTCAAGGGTGATTATCAATGAAAATTTTAAAATATCATTTCCTGCCATCAAATCAAAACTACCCTTGCCAAATATTTTTCTTTTTTTACCATTGATCCTATCCATCGAGATCAAAATTCTATTAATGATTCACTTATTTAACATCTATTTTTCATCCACACCAAGTTCTTACCAATCTCACTTTTCTTATCTAAATAAGAAAATACCCATCTTCTCTTCAACCACAAGATTCACCCATCTACCACATTTGAGGCCATAACCATTTTATAAAGCCCATGGTATAAAGATATTATTTAATTTCTTGAACACCAAACCTATCCTCCAAACATTGATTCCCATAAAAAAATCACATTTGTAAAATAGATTTTAAGTATGTCTTTTGATATAACATCCTATATTATCATAATGCTAAAGGTACCTTTCTCCATTGTGTTATGCAAGAAGAGGTTCCTCCTCTTATTGAACAAGCACATGGGGGAGTTTGTGGTGGCCACTATAATGGGCATGCTACAACCTAAAAATGTTTATGTATGGGATACTTTTGGCCAACTCTTGAAAAGGATGCCATCAAATTTTATAAAAAGTGTAGTCCTTGCCAAATTCATGATGATCTAATTCATTCACATCCAACTAAGATTCAAACAATGGATTCTCCTTGGCCATTCTACATTTAGAAATTAGATCTCATAGGAAAATTACCTTGATCTCAAGATGGGCATGTCTTTATAATGACAACCATATAATATTTTACCAAATGGGTCGAGGATATGCCCCTCTTCAATGTCAACGATATCATGATATCTATATTCATCTTTAATCATATCATTTTCCACTTTGGTCTCCCTCATACTATCATTTTAGATAATGGTGGTAATTTCAAAAATAGAGACATCAAACACTTCTATGTTAAATTTAAAATTAGTCACAACTTTTCCACACCCTACCATCCACAATGTAATGGCCAAGCAGAGGCTACTAATAAAATTATCTAAAAGATAATTCATGACACCCACACAAATTTGCATCTTCATCTCTATCCTGATCTTTGGGCCTATTCCACTAGCATATGCAATACCACTGAAGTAACACCATTTTATCTAGTCTATGGTTTTGAATCAATCCTCCCATTAAAATTTGAGCTCCCCTCTCTTTGTATCTCTCTTCATGGTATCATACATAATGAATAATTACATAAATATCACCTTCATGCTCTTGATCTCCTTGATGAACATCATCTTTCTACTTTGCAACACAATTACCAATACAAGGCTTGTATTGCCAAACAACATAACAAAAGATTTAAAGTTCATACTTTTAATGTTGGTGATCTTATCCTTAAATTAGACTATACTTATGACAAAGAAGGTAAATACACCCAAAAATGGTGGGTCCCTTATTTAGTTAAAGAGATCCTTGGTTCTAACACCTATCACATTCAAACTAATAAAGGCCATATTTTCAAATATCCCATCAATGCATAATTCATAAATAATTACTTAGATCTTACCTCCTTATCATGATTTCTATATGATATCCTTATAACACTTTTTGCAGGATACTTACATGAGTCTCACCCCCTGTAGTAATTCTCTTTCTCTACAAACCTTAGTCCTTCCTTTTGGTCCTTTAGTTTCCTCTTTTATCATGAGTTGCATTGTAAAACCATGGATAGGAGATGGTATTCCTCATGATTTCCACTTTTATCCTCTTTTTTTTATTACTTTCCCATACTCTTTGGCATCCTTATGGGTTTTTATTTTATGAGTTGTAGTGTAAGACCATGGATTAGACTTGGCCTTCCTCATAAATATCATACTTCTATTTTACTTTCCACATGATTTTTGCACACTCATGGGTCTCTCTTTTATGAGTTGCAGTGTAAGATCATGGTTAAGACCTATCCTTCTTCATGAATTACCATCTTTCATTTAGTATTCCTTGTCAAAATGTGTTTTGTAATGGTTTTGAATTTGTGATCCTTGTTCTCAACTTTGGATTTTAATTCTTTGATATTTAATATTTTCATATTAACCTATGTTAGCATGTTTTCCCACACTTCCCTCATTCTTATGATAATGAATCACACTTATATTTCCATTGTATCCCTTTTTCACCCTTTGTCACATTTTTATGATTTGAAGTAATTCAAATTATTTCATGTTTCATTCCTCTTAATTTCCTTTCTTTTCACTCCACATTGGATAAAATAAGTTTGAATTCAATCCAACACTTTTATTTTACCTGAATTAATGAGACTCGTAGACACCATGATCTCTAAGTTCTCTCTCTTAGAAACCAAGTGCAAAGTATTCAAAATGAAAGTCATCTTTAGCACCCATGTTTGGTTTTCCAAATCCATATAGAGGAGGAATAGAAAAAGCCATTAATAAAGTTAAAATCCAAATCATTTAAAAAAAAGGCAATGATATACAAAATTCAACATACAAATGTCAAAAAATTCAAATTCATAATAAAATACATGATTACAAATACATCTCCTATCTCTAATTGAAGGTCAAATTCCATAGTTGGCCTCATAAAAAAGACAAGATCCATTGGGATAAGGTAGGCCAATAGATTGGAATAGGAGAATTTAAAAAACTCTATGGTGTTACCTACTTTCTCATGCAAGTACCCAATATTTGTAGTAGACCGATGGATCTATAAGGGGTCTTGACGAATAGGGAACACATTGTAGAAAGGTAGGTTCATTTTAATTTTCATGCATATAGCCTTCATGGTATGATCTACCTAATTCATTTTTTGACTTAATACTTGTGTAGCTAAGATAAGTTCTTCAAAGTACTTAAGGTCAAAAGTCCTCTTATTTTGACAAACTTAATTTGAGTCTATTGACTTCGATAAAGAGTTCCTCTACCTTGGTTTTTCCTTCATTCTCCCCTCCACCCATTTCACTTCCCCCTTGATGGGCACAATGTGATTCTAAATATATTTTACCTTCTTTTATATTCCCTTTTATTCACATAATAAAAAATTCTAGTATTATTTTGTCTTAATTTTATCTATCTTTAGAACCACACACTATGTTTGAGTGACTATGGATTATTTTTACACATGACTCTACATCCCATCATCACTTTTCTTTATTTTACCATTTTTTATTATTGTACTACCTTTTTTATGGAAACTTGAGTTCATTTCTAATTTCATGTCCTTTTTCCATTATTGAGTGAGGTTGGCTTGTTACTTTTCACTCACCAATTTTTTCCCCCTTTTATGCATTTTTTTCATTGATGATTGAGTAAGGATTGTTACTACTCACTCATCAATGTTGTTTTACCATTTTTTGCTTGCCCATATTTTTTTAAGTAAGGATCATTATTAATTTCACATTGATGTTTGATTAACATCCATTTTTGACATGTATCCTTGGTTTGACTTGGCGAGTTTGCTTTTATTACTTAAGGTTTACTTGTTTAAGTTTTTTAGTCTTTCGTATCCTTGGATTTTTGATTACCCACTTCACTCTAAATTTTGACTTGGTCATTTGGTCTAACATATCACTTGTCACCCATATTTCCGAATTTCCAAGTATGTCTCATCCACATAGCATTAGTTATCTTAGCTTTCTTGCATTTGTTTGTTTTTGTTCTTTATTTTTGTATCCTTGGGTTAGTTGAAGGCAGTCTCTATTCCATCCATGATCAAAACTACAAACATAGAAGACAAACATATAATGATAAAGGTAAGTCAAGGTACTCATACTTTTAATTTTCATTTATTTCCCTTTCAATCATTTAATTTCAATTATTTTTGCTTTTAAAATATTTTAAATTTTTTTAGCCTCAACATTGTGTGTTGCTATTTTATTTTCTCAAAGCACCATCCCCTATTTTACTTGAGTTACACATGATGAGATTTGAGTGGGGAATATGTATACACATAATATTTTAAAACTTTTTCAATTATTGATGTTTTCTATCTTGTAGGAACCCATTGAGTCTCAATCTCTTTGAGTGCATGCCTTAAGGGGTGCACTGGGAAAGGGGTGGGCAAACCATTAGTGCTTTGTAAGATTGTTATCCTATGATACAAATTGTTATCAATCTAATCATATCCTAAAAATATTCCCCTAGGCTTTGTATCCTATTTTTCACCCTCTTCTAGTCATTTTATGCCTTCATTAACCCTTCCCTAGCCTGAAATCCTTTTTGACAGTTTATGTTATAGTATCAGCCCCATCAACCTTGTACTCTAATTGATAAAACTTATTTAGGATCTAGGACAGCCCCTGGATGACCTATACCAAGACCTAATTTTTTTTTTTTAATAATGATACAAGGTCAATTGGGTCGACCTTGTCAACGTAAACTTTTGGAAAATATTGGGGTTAGATTAAACTATATAAACACATTCATTTTTCCATTCTTAGAGAGACAACAAGAGTTAATTATTTATTTACAATCTTATAGTCTACCATTATAATTGATGAGTCTTAGCTTAGGGTTTATACTTGGATAATAATCTTGTCTTATGGAAAAGTCTTGGATACTTATGCCTTTCTTATTGATACTTACAAACCATAACAACCTCTTACGAAGCACCTTTGGCCAAGGGAGAGATTGAGTCTCGACTGGTTCATCTTCAAGGTAAGTATCTATAACTTTGGTCCTATCTTTTAGTAGATATAATTATCATAGTTAATGTATTTTGAATAAATTTCTCTCTCCATGCATTAGGTTTTTGCCTACACATAGCTTAAATTGGATTCCCTTATGCACATTTACTTTTATGTTTATTAACCCCCACTTTGTGACACAAAATTTGGTGAGTACTAGATTAGAATTTTATTTTACTTGTTATTTATTTAGTGAATATGAAAAAATAGGACCTAGTTATGGTTATTACATAGTTTTGTTTGATTGGAGGATTTAGAACCCTCCCTAGTGAATTTATTATGATAAGAGATCCCTTGGCTAGGTCTAATAGATCCATCTTGGTCAATGACCCTAAATATCTAATTTTTCCACAATCAGAAGTATAAGTAGGATTTATATTATATAATCTAGGATTTATTTATATATTTTTTGCCTTTCTCATTGCATACACCTTGTGGATTGGTTTACTCATACACCATAACTTTTCCCTTGTTAGAGCTCTATCTCCATTCCTTATTCTTTCCCACTTTGTTAGTTCATTTTTTATGACTCACTCTAACATTTTTAGTATCTATTTAGCTCCATTTATATCTGATAAATTACCAATCACCAATTTTTTCATACAAGAGCATTATTTTTTTCAACTTGCACATGGGTGAAACAACCACTATATGTAAAATGGTGATTTCAAAACTGCCATAGCAATTTTGAAACCACCACTATATGTAGACTAGTGTTTAAAAACCATTAATTAAGGTTTAAAAAATAATGGAGTGGTTACACAATTACCACTAATTCTTTAAAAACTAATTTTAAATCTAGATCAACCATTTTATCATAATGCAAAGTCTTACAAATTTTGAAGGCCATAAATTTTGCATATGGAGTAGAAATAAGATGGATTTGTTTTTTAAATAGAATAAATTTTCAATAAGACTCCAAATATGCAATGATATTTAATTTTATGGAGATTATTTATTCCATTTCTTCCTTTTCCACATAAACTATCCTTTTTTTACATTCAATGCAGGCGACCAAATTTTAGGTTGTATTGATGGTTGAGAGACCTAACTAACTTGCTTGGAATCATTTAGTATCATAAAACTGATACTTATCTAATGTAACTTATTCCAATTAAGTGTTTTATTATTGATTATTTCACCATCAACTTATCCATGTTGAATTCCATTTTTTTTTTTTTAACTAAGAAAACACAACCATCAGATTTTTGGTTGATGCAAGATTTCCCTTCATGTTAGAAGTTCCTGCATCAAACACCCATGTTTGTGAACATGTCAATGAGATATTACTCATGAAATAAATTTGAGATCATATTTGGTTTTCCCATGTTTTACAACTTTGAATACATTCATTTAAGTTTTGTCTTGAGTTTCTCTATCATTCTATTTGACTAAGTACTCATAGTACTCATTACCTCTTGTCTTTCTACCAATTCATGTATCCAAAATGTATTCCATCTCTTATTTTTTATTTTTTAACAATTAATGCTTCCAATCAATGGCTTAAAAAACCATGTTTTCTCTTGCCTCACTTTTTTTATACCACATATGGGTATAAATCAACTAAATTAAAGATAGGTGAAATACCTACTCCATCTGACAACTCAATCTCATAAGCATTATTTGAGAACTTTCTCAAAATATTACAAGGATTGATATTATTAAATTTTTTCTTTTATACTCACACTTGAGAAAACTCTCCTTTTATTAATGCACCAACACCAAATCCCTAACCTCAAAATTCATCTCTTATCTTTTGATCAACATGTTGTTTGTATTTTACAACACTATCTACCAACCTTATTTTCACTTCCACATGCATATCATGAATATATTTTGTGTACTCTTCACCTTTCATAGTTATTTTACTCAAATAAATTGTAATTCTGAGTTAACACACACCTCTATGTATTCTCCCATACACAATTTGAAAAGTACTCATACGTGTACCTCGATTGACTGAATCATTGTATGAAAATTCATATTGTGTTAAAATCAAATATTACTATTTGAGCTTATCACCAACTAAACATATCAATACATTTCTAAGACTCTGATTCAAGCCTTATGTTTTACCATTTATTTGAGGGTGATAGGACAAACAAAAGTCCAATATTATGCCCAACTTGTGCTATAGTGTCCTCCAAAATTTCCCAACAAACTTTGTATCCCTATATAATATAACACTTCTTGTAATCCCATGAAATATCACTACTTCCTCAAATACCAAATTAGTTATATTGGTGGTATCACTAACCTCCTACATGATAAAAATTGATCCATCTTAGAAAATCTATCAACAAAAAAAATTCATTACCTCACTAAATTATTAGCATCCAAAGAATAAAATCTAGGCTCAATATATCCCATGATTTATCTAGATTAGGCAATGTATTATATAATCTGGTATTTTGGATTTTTCTTTTAACATTTTGTAAAAGTTATTCACATTTGTGCTTACCCATGGAAATTACTATATGTCATTTAGTTATGCCAAAGCCTTATAATTCCCAAAATAATTATCAAGACCTATGTTATGTTTTTATTTCAATTGGTTATCTCTCATGGAACTTGATTTATGCACAACCTCCTTCCTTTAAATAATAACCCATCCTATATTATATACTATAGTCATGGATTTCTATACATATTCATTGGATTAATGCATAATGTCCATGCATACTTAATAAATATATGTCTTTTTCATATAAATATTCCATTGAGTCAAACCAATTGACCTCTACCTTGAGCTCATTTATAATAGGAGCTCACCTACTCAAGGCATCCACAACTTTATTGGACTTCCCACTTCTATGTTTCAAAACAAAAGAATAGCTTTGAATAAACTCAACCCATTTCATATGTCTTTGATTAAGTTTACCTTAGTTTTTTATAAATTGCAAGACTTGATTATCCATGTGCAAATCAAACTCTTTTGGAAAAAAGTAGTGTTTCCACTTCTTGAGAGCTTGTACCATTGCATAAAATTCATGGTCATTGAATGAATACTTTCTTCTTGTCTCCTTACACTAAAATAATTAATGGGATTAACTTATTGAATTATCACCGCTCCTATGGTTGTCCAGATTTCATCACAATCTAATCAAAACACTTTTATAAAATATAGTAAGGCTAGCACTAACTATTCTATCACCCTTTTATTCTAAAACTAAAATCTATTCTCTATTGTAATTGTACATTGAAGCATTTCCTTGTCTCCCTCCACAATTTTTGTGATGGATGCACATATGTTGCTAAAGTTTCTGATGAAATTTCTATACAAACTTTAAAACCCATGGAAATTTATTTCCTCAAACATACTCCTTGGTGAAGTCCACTCCATAATTATTTCACCTTATTTGGGTCCATATTTAACCCATCCTTTGATATCAATAATCCAAAATATACTAGATATTATTGCATCAAGTTTCATTTATTTAGATTCATTAGCAACATTTCATCTTTCAGCTTATCCAAACCCATTTTTAAATTCTTTGAATGTGCCTCTCTAGAATGGCTAAAAATTAAAATGTAATAAAAATAAAAACCATAAAATTACCTATAAAAGGCTTTAATTATTCATTCATGAGTCTCATGAATGTGCTTGGGGAATTTGACCAACCACTCATACAATATGTCATTCATCTTGAATGCACTTCCACTCATCAACTTCCCATATCAAAATTATCTTGGTGAAGTACTTGGCTCCAATAAAATAATCCATTAATGCATCCATTCTTGGTAATGGAAGCCTATACTTAATGGTGATGTTATTTATTACTATTGAATCCATACACATCCTCCACTCTCCATCTTTATTGGGCAATAACACGACTTAGACTACATATGAGTTAAAATTTTCTTGGATTAAACACATTCCCAATAACTCTTGCCTCATTATATATTTATTTTTCATTGGAGTCAACTTATGAGTTGCCTTATTTGGAAAGTGTGCTCTCACAATATATCCATATGATGAATAATTCTTGTTATAGGTGGTAGTCCATATTAAAATTAACTTGACAAAATATCAACATAGTCTTCCAACATATATTTAATTTCCATAGGAATTTAACTTATTTTAGTGGTTGTCACAATTTGCATAGAATTTTAAACTAGACCAAAGTATCTCTTCATCCTTGATTACCTTCAAAAAATCTTTACCAAAAACTAACTTTCACTTTTGGAATATTATCCACCTCATCTCCCCTATACTTTAAAGGGCTCAATGTGAACCTCTTTTCATCTTTCATAATGTTGTAGGTGTTTTCTCTTGCATCACACATAGATATTATATCAAACTATCATGGCCTTCCTAACAACATGTGGCATCTATGAGCATAATATCACACAAGACATCATTATTATATGAAATGATCTAAAAACTTACCATACATTTCTCATTAACCAAAACTTGATGACCCTTAAGCAACCATGAAACCTTGTATGAATCTTGATGTACTAACCTTTTGAACCCAAATTTTTATACCAGTTCTTAAGAAACCAAATTATCTGCATTAGCACTTTAAGCAACCATTTTTCAACATTTACACCTTGATTTTCAAATGGTCTGAATAGAATTTTCCTTTATTTTATTTCATTCACTTCCTTCACTATTTTTGACAACACTCTTTTCAATAATAGAGCCTATCCTTATTATAGATGTTTCATGTGGGTTGGAGACCCAACACTATCTTCATCCTCATAGGTTATATGGGTTATTCCTTTAAATATATATATATATATATAGACACTAAAAATATCTATGTTTGGTGTACGGTTTTTATTTAAAACACTTACCTTCAAAGCCTCTACATATTCCTCTTCCAAAGGATTATATTCCTATATAATAATATCCTCTTCTTACACTTAAATTATGATTTTGATATTTTCTTGCTTCTCCATTGTGGGTCTATTGTCCTATTTCACTACTAAGTTTTCCTATTCTTATTGAAGACCTTCCCTACCTATAGAGTTGATTTGTTTCCTTCTTAAAAACTTCTCTTCCACCTTCATTGAATATTTATAGGCTTCTTACATGGTTCTCAAATTCAAAAAACTGATTTCATCTTGAATTGATTCATGTATCCCATTTGCATATATTTATGCCTTCTCTAGATCATCCTTCACATGTCTAGATTTCATAGTGAGTCTATAGAACTCCTTGATGTATTATTTGATGTTAATCTCCTTTTGTCTCAAATTCTAAAATTTAATAAATAGTCTCATTTGATAATCATAAGCCAAGAATTTGGCATTCAAATTTGTCACCATACTATCTTGAGACTTTATTTTCTTTTTACCATTCCTTTATCTCTCATATTTCATATTATGACACAATAAATAGGCATGACCCTTCAACCTTGTGCAATCAAACTTCACCTTCTTGTTCTATTCAATTTACTATATCAAAATATTTATCCATCTCTATTATCCAATCTAAAATCTCCTTACTATTCAAAATTATATCGTTTCAAGGTGTATCCAACATTTTCTTACTACCAATATTTTTTATAGCTCTAAGAAATTTACTCTCAACTTTATTCTCCATAACTTCCACCCATTATTATTCACCCTCACTCATATCCTTAATTTGATCTCTCATTATTTATGTTATTTACATTGCATCCATACTTGCTTTTATTCCTCTCATAATCTTTGCCAAGCCTATAATTCTAGGTCCCATTGGTCTTTCTCCTCTTCTAGTAGCACTACCTATGTGTGTCATCACTTCATCCAATGTAAGATTATTTTGCAAAACTTTCCAGTTGATTCAATTGAATTCTTCATAAACTTATACCACAAGTAATCTAATAAAAATTGGTGAAACAAAAAAAATAGGTTTAATTAAGGACAACCTTTTACTCTATGTTGTTTGAATACTCACTCAAACTAAGACACACAACTTAGAACACATAATAAAATATTGGCACATGGAACATATGTTTTTTATTGATTTTAAATTAAAAAATGGTTTTAAAATTCACACATACTAACCACATGACTTATATTATTATTCAATCATAAATATGCAGAATAACATACAATCAAAGTCGCTCATGGATTGGTTTACTCTTACACTCTAACATTTCCCTTGTTGGAGCTCTCTGTCCATTCCTTCTTCCTTCCCACTTCGTTAGTTCCATTTATTTGAATAAATCTAAAAATTTTAGTGTCTCTTAAATCCATTTTCATACAAATAATTCCAAATAACATATTTTTTTCATCTAAGAGTGTTACTTTTATTTTTAACTTTCATGCAAGCAAAACCACCGCTATATGTAGACTGGCAGTTTTGAAACTATTATGATGAAAGTAAAACCACAACTATATAAAGATTGGAAATTAAAAAATTATTAGGGGTGATTATTAAACTTACACTTAAGTTTTAAAACCCACTAAAATTATTACACAACTATTTTTTATGCTTACAAAACCACCACTCAATGCAGATCAATAGTTTTCTCACTGTGCAAAGTCTTCAAACTTTTAGAGGCCATAACTTTTGCATACATAATTGAAATGAAATGCTAATTTTTTTTTATTTTATAAATTTTTGAGAGGAATAAAAATATGTAATAATATTCAAGTTTATATAATTTTTTCATTCTCTCTCTGTCTCTACCCCACAACCTATCCATTTTACCCCTCAATACACATAGTCACTTCCCAAATTATATTGATATTTGAGAGATTCAACTAGATTGATCAGAACCATTTGGCATCCTAAAACTGATCCATATATAATTTAATTAATTTCACTCAAGTTTTGAAGTCTTGATGCTTCCCCCTAATCAAATTATCCATGTAAGTGATAAGAAAAACAAAAATAACTATGAAAACATACAATTACCCTCTTTTTTAGCGACTCAATATTTCCTTTCACCCTTGATTCTCCTGCATCACCCATAAGAAATATTATGTTCATGTTATAATTCATGATAATTTATAATCATAATGATATATTTTGGAATTTATGAATATAATCCTTGAACAATCTTATTTTTCATAGTTTTTCTAACTAGTTGAAGCAATTCTCCATCACACTATTTTTATATTGTTCTTTTAATTACTTATTCAAAATTCACAAATGCATCAATATCAAATTAAATGGTTAGGTTTAAAATATAAATATTCCATTATGGCTTTTAGTCTACATAGAATCTGATATACATAAAATATCTCCATTTTTTTAATCGATGTGACTACATCCTTCTCATCAAACTTATGTAATTCCACATTTGGTATAAATTTTTGAGGCCCCATATTGTATTAAGAATAATATTGAGGCTAAAATGTATTTTTATTTGAATTAGGTTGGTGAGAATATCCATCATGGATGGGTTGTTCATTGGTGAAATATAGCTAGTTTTTTAGATTTTGTTTCAAGGCCATAAGATGGTTGAATTTGGGCATGAGCTTCTCCAATTTTTAGATATGTTTTTTGCATATCTCCTTTATTGTAAATTTTATATTTTATGTTTTTCATACTACAATCAAGCTAGGTCATTTTATTATCTATCATGGAAAATATTTTAATATAAGCTTAACCAATTCATGTTTTTTACTTCATCTCTTCTTTGCTTGGATTTTTCCCTAGAGTAATGAAATGCTTGCCTTAACCTCTAATGTGTAGTTATTCAATTCAAAATAATTATGGATTAAGGTTTAGAGTTCATTTTTAGGGTTCAAGGTTTAGGGTTTTGTTTTGAAGGTTTAAGGTTTATGATTGATTGATAAAGGAAAAAATTAACTATGATCTATATCATAGTGATCATATCACTAAGATGGATAAAATAATTTAATCCCAAGGAGATTGTATATATATTAATAGACACATCATTATTTAACCATTCAATATTTCAAGTTAATTTTAAAGAGGACTATTGTTTCAAAATAACTACAAGGAACAGTCATAATGGAGTCAGAGAAGAAGACATGATGGATTCTAAATAGGTGAAGGAGGAATTCAAATCTAAAAGGCTGAAGAGGAAGAGGCTCATCATTGAAATTATGTATGGAATTTTCAACTAAACCATAGGTAAGGAAAAAAACTAAGAACATGGGGATCAATAAATTGGTTCTCTATTCAGAGCTCAACGATTCAAACAAGTTATCTTTTGGTGTCTAGATTTTGTCTTTTTGCTATTTTTTGGCATCCATTTGGCTGAAGATAGTGTTTTTAGTTATTTTTTAATTTATATCTATGTTTATTATACTAATTTATCCTGTTTATCTTTCAAACTTTTATGTAATGAGCACGGGACATTCAACACATCTTTTAACCTTATCTAAAAAAAATCGCTAGCATGATATGTAAATAATAATTTTATAATGTTAATTAATTTATTACATTAAGGAAACATGTGAAATATTACTTATTCTTTGGGATAACCCATTTTCACCCTCATTGATTCTTGTTCATAACTTCTCAATACCCATTTCCCATAAGGAAAATTTATAACTATCAATTTTCCCTAAACTAGCAACTATATTTATGGATTTTCCTTTTCCCTATTCACATGGGGACTGAAACTCATATATATATATATATATATATATATATTATCCAATACATTATATAAAATTTTCCTTTAATTCATAATATAAACTTGTGCTCCATGTATAATAAAAAATTGTGCTTCAATGCATAATATAATTTTTTTATCCATGCACAATACTAAATTGTGTTTCACTGCACAATATAAAATTATGATTTAAAACATAATAAAATATATGTTTCTCTATAAAATTAATTTTTTTCTTCAATAAACATTAAAAACATGTTCTTGAACACAAAATATAACTTGTTTTCCATGTAAAATACAAAATTATGCTTCAATGCATAATATAAACTTGTTCTCCAGTGCACAATATTACATGTGCTTATATTTACAATGTAAACTTGTGATTATATGAAAAATGTAAACTTGTTATCCATTACATGATATAAACATTTAACACATAATAGAAAAAATTTATTCCATGAATAATACAAATGTGTGTTTTAACAAAAATAACATGTGCTTCAACACATTATATAAACCTGTTCTTCAATTCACAATAAGAAACTTGTGCTACAACGCACACTATAAAAATGTTCTCCAACATACAATACAAACTTTTTCTTAAATGAAAAATATCACTTGTGTTCCATGCATAATATGAATTTTTGTGAAAATGCATAGTAAAAAAAATTCTTCAATGCACAATATAAATTTATGCTTTGACACATAATATGAACTTATGATTAAATGTATAATAAAAAAATTGTGTTTCAATACACAATACAAATTTGTGACTCAATGCACGATATAAAATTGTGCTTAGACACATAATACAAACTTGTGTTTCAATGAACAATAAAAACTTGTGTTTCAATTTAAAATATAAAATTATTCTGTAATGCACAATATAAAATTGTATTTCAACACACAATATAACTTATTCTCCAATGTACAATACAAACTTTTATTTCAATGCATAATATAACTTTCCCTAAAGTAGAATTTTCCCATATTTCCAATAAAATATAACATGTCAAATGTCCCCATTTCTCACACATATGTTATTTATAGTTTACACATAAACACACACACCCACATGCTCAAGGTTATACTTCATGTTACATGTTTTCTTTGTTATAACACATAACACACAATCAATGTGCACTATTGTTATAGAACATAATAATTTCTCCCTAGTAACAAGGTAATTTATTGTTTTATCAACCAATATTGATGTTTTCTAAGAGGTATACTCCTCATCATAATATTTATAAGCTTATAACATCAAATTTTCTATTAAAATAACCATATCATTGTAAAGATATCTATTATTTTCTAATAAAAATAACATAGCAAGTTTCCTTTTTTTAATATAATAATAATAATATTCAAAGATACCTATTGTTTTTTAATAATAATAATAATCTAAATAATGATTATTATTATCTACTAACATTAACATGAAAACATTCCTATTATTTTTCTAATAACATTAACATATCAAAATGTCTAAATTTCTATACTCATAATAATATAAAACTATGCTTACTTTTTTTTAATAATAATAATAATAATAATAATAATAAGTTTTGTATTGTTATCTAATAACAACACTATAACACATTTTGTATTGTTCTCTAATAATAATATTATAGAAATATGTACATTTTTCTATAGTAATAATAACATAGAATTTTTCATATTTTAATCTATAACAATAACACAAATAGTTTCCCATTATTTTATAACAATAATGGCATAACAACATATATATTATTTTCTAATAGTAGTGACATAACAAGTTACCTATTATTATCTAATAAAAATAAAATAGCAAGTTTCCTATTATTATCTAATAATAATTACGTGGAAGTTTACATTTGTTCTAGAATCTCAATTGATCTAGATTTCATTGATTTAAATACTACCCCCCAATATTTAAGATTCATACATGGCTCTGATAGAGATTTATTCCATAAATATCCTCTAAATATTATAGTAGGAATCTCAATTGGTCTGGAATTCATTGATTGAAATACTACCCCCCAATATTGAAGAGTCCTACATAGCTATAATAGAGATTCATTCCATAAATATCCTCTAAATATATTCTACTATTATAGATATAAACAATGAAGTGCTTCATCCCTCATAAATTCATGCGAGAAACACTTTGTTGGTCTTGTATAATAATTGGAAGTCACTATCATATACACTTCCCAAATAATTTTTCCTCTTAAAATGCATATATTAAAAATTTTCAATGATTTTATAAGTGCCATTTCTAAATAGTTAACTCTATATTAGCTGATTACGTACCTTATTTGGTGATGTCAATAAAATTGTGTGTATATAAATAAATAATAACAACTTATCTATACTAATAAATAGACTCATATTTAGGGTTCTGAAGTTGATTCATTTGGTCTTGAAAACTTATAGAGGTATTTTTGGCATGGGTTCAATTAATAATTTACCTATAGTGTGTGATGAGGGGCCCATTTTTCACTACCAATAATTTTATAAGAGGGGATTACCTATATTTTAGAAGACAGTTCCAGGAACTAGGATGGACAACCTCAATTCCCTATGATCAACCCAAAAAATAAAAATAAATAAATAAATAGACTCATATTTAAATAAAAGATATATAATTCAATTCGTTTACTTGTTACATATTCCACATGATATTAGATGTGAAAACACACCAACATATTTAAATCATCTAATTAATAACTATATTAATATTAATATTAATATTAATAATTATAAAAATATTATTAATAATAAATTATTATTATTATTGTTGTTATTGTATTAGTTTGGGTTGTACCCATATAAAGATAAAGTGGGTGTTCAAACATATTAATTATCCTAATGGCAATTTATTTTACCCCATATGTGTTTTTTTAATAGCTTTAATGATTAAAAATCATAAAGCAACCAGAACTACTTATCACTTAATCACCAAAAACATTTTCTACTTGCAAAATCACATTAAAAACACTAATTCCCAAATTTGATCACTCTATAGAGATAAAATTGCATGGAAAGGCAGGATGTTATACATAATTAAGATTTTTGTAGTCACTTTATATACAAACCCATATTGATGTAAATTACTAAACATATAGGGCATAACAAATTTATCATTCTCATAGATTGTGATCAAGACTTACGAAGAAAAATATATATCATTCCTAATTAAATTTAGTGAAACTAAAAAGTATACTTCAATACCCAGCTACAAAACCATAAATAATTTTATTGATGTCATGTTGTAAACATATCCATACTGAAAGAAATTAATAGATGTCTAGTACATATTTAATTGGTCACCCTCATATATTTTCATATAAACTTGCAAAGGAAAAGATACACTACCCCTGATCCATTTGAGTTCATCGAAAAGGTACATTTCAAATATATGACTATTGTTATAATTGATATTTTTATATTCACCTTGAAGATTCACCCATATTGATAGAAATTTATATACATCAATGAGTATGTAATCAATTGGTAATTCTTATATATTTGTATAGAGACTTGTAAAGGATAAGATATATCAATCTTTATGGACTTTAGTGTACCTAAAAATTACACTCCACATATATATCTATGAATTTTATGAATAATATGCTTATAGTGACCTTAAATACATGTCCTTCTTAGCAAAAATTACTAGACATTTGGTACATAATAAATTATTCATTGTTGTAAATTTTAATAGATACATGTAAATGATAAGATATATTAATATTGATCCACTTTATCGTACCTAAAAATAATATATCACATATTCTACTTAAATTCATAATTAAGATTCTTGTAGTGGCCTTGCAATCACACTTATATTGATGGAAATACTAGACACGATCAGGTCATGTTCTTTTGTGCTAATGATTAAATTGAAATTACTAAAAATGGAATGATATGATTTAATTAATCATTATTTAGATTCAAATGTCTTCAATATGATGTAATAATAATTTCATATCTTGTCCTTTCCAAAGTAAATTAAATTGGACATAATGGATGAATAAGATTGGTGGATGAAACTATACATGATTTAGGGTTTAGTGTGATGAAGTGTGTTCATAATATTAATTTGATGTCTTTATGAATATACTATTATATAAATGGGTTGTAAATGTTTTTTGAAAACTTAAATTTCAATATTATAGTATCTCTCGATTTAATAAATATATTCTAGTTTTTTCAATATTAAAAGCAATATTTGAAGAAAATCACAATAATTATGAGGAGATTATAGATGAAGTTGAATTGGTGTGGCCTATTATAGGTAAAATTTGTATGTGATAATAAAATATAGTAACACCATTATATTGAAACCTTAGGAATAAGCCCTCTATTAAAATAATTCCCATGGAAATATAAGAGTATATATAAGAATTTTGTGAGTGGATGAGTGTATGAAGATGAATTGACAAGGAAACAATAATTATAATGTCAATAATGTTTACAATGTGACATAATATGAGGATATTGTAAATCAAGGCAAGGCATATATTTATCTAGATCTTATTAGTGGAATTAGTTTGTTCCAACCAATTAAAATGCTACCACTTAATCATATATTTTTGAATACATGGTTGGACTAATTATATAAGAAGAGATGTGTTTGTGTCTAAATTAAATTTAATCTAGGTCAAAATTTATTGTAGAGAATGTTATATAGAAAAAATATATATATTTAACCATAATATACATGTTTCCAAAAACAATTATTTGAAGATGTTTTTATTTTCAACAATTAGACAACACCACCTAAAACCCCTTTATAATTTAGTTACCAACTAGGGAAAATAATGAGATAAATTGGGTGTGAAAGAAACAAATTACACTAAATACCATTTATATCAAATAATCAAAATCAGTGAAGATTGTAATTAATCACAAATTGACCAATCACATTGATTTTTTTGTGATTGTATACAAATTGACAAAGTTTATTTAATAATGAATAATTTGGACTAATAGGTTGATAATGGTGTGATTAGAAATATATCAAAAAATTAAGGCCAATTAAGTATGATTGAGAATAATCAAAACAATTATTAACTATAACTAAAAATTAAAGTTTGTGAAGATAATTATCCCCAAATCAATCAATTTTTATTTAATAAAGGTTAAAATAAACTAATAGTGATAAAATGGTCATGATTATCTCCAAACTAAACAAATTTCTCTAGGAAGTGATAATTTGGACAATTAGGTCAATGAAGGGGACATCCAATAACTAAAGCCAACAGAGTGTGATTAAGATCTTTTATAATAAAAATATTATTAGTAACAATCAATTGAAGTCATTAAAGGTTAAAATTAGCCCAAATTCAACCAATATCCTAAAAATGTTGAAATGGTATTATAGTGTGATCTTGCAAAGTATACTTTGCATATCCTACAATGCATTCATAATTAATTTTCTTTCAATCAACTTGTAGATGTACCTATATGGATGGATATTAGAAGACATTAAATACATTAATAATTAATCATTTTATGACTTCTACATACATATTTATGAAGGATAAGATTGATTGTTCACAAGTATCTAGGCATAATGTATATTTTAAAACACCTCCAAAGTTAAAAATTCACCACTTTAAAATGACATCATGAATTATATTTGGTATTGAGATGAAGTCATGATGAATTTTTGAAACCCATAACAAATCATGTAAGATAAGATAAACAAATCCAATTTTTTGAGATAAAGACAACCAATGGGCACATTTAGATGTTTAAAACCTCCTCTAATGACGAAAAGGTTGGATCCATAATTTAATTTGTACATTATATTTCGAAAATATTTAGTTTTTAATACTTTAATAACTATTTGAAATCAAATAGACATTTTTCATTAGATTTAAACTATATTTTATTTAAACTCTTATATGATTAATACAAATTTTGAATTTTTATTATAAGCCATAAGTTGAATTGACTTCCATTCAAGGTGGCTGGAAGCTAGGTATTTTTGTAAAATCTTCAACATTTACCAACATGTGTTAGGTTAACCCTAATTTTTCATAAGTATAATTGAGGAATGTAACATGATCTTGTGAGGGATCCAAAATCCTCATGTGATCTTGGTATAGACACTTAAATTTAGTGCAAAAACCTTTTTATTAGTGTGTTTTCCATCATTTATCATAATTGAATTAATTGTTCTTAATTTATTATTTTAGGACTTGTCCATACCCACTTTGAGATTTATATCCATCATCAAGTTGCATAAGTATGTCTAAAACTGACCAGAATCTATCCATTAACCAAATATCATGCATTTCCATGTTATGACTCAATATATAAGCCTTTTTATCCCCAATAAAACTCATAGGCCATACAACTATAGCATGGTCAAACTTGCTGGTCGCCTATTAGTTGAAAATCCTATCGAGGGCCTTTTTTGGGGTCCTTATGAACTTTTTCATCATTCAAATTCCTTAATTTTCACCTATTATCATTCATAGAGTCGATCTAGATGAATAACTTATCCTACAACATTTTTTTATATAAGGTCATATTAAATCATTTAATAACAATAAAAATCTGAAATCAAAATAATCAACTAAGGATGATATCCAAGCCAAGCCATAGGCTTCATCATTCCTCCTACTTTAAGTTGAGCTTAATTAATTGATATCCTATAAATTTGTGACAAATTTATTCATCATGGTCTTGCTTCACCCTCTTATATCAAATTAATTCTTACCCTTGCATGTAGCTACACCATCACTTCTATGGAAGAGGAGGTTCAAATCTTGTACTCAATATATTACATTTATAAAGGTAGAATTATGTAGATGTGTCATTTTGGCATATAGGATAAATAGTTTTCAGCCCAACCTTAGTGGCTATTCAAATCCATAATACTTTATTTTTTGTGAGTGTTGCATTAGTTAAATAAGGAAGAAATTAAAAAAATTAAATATTCTTCCCAATGAAACATGAATGTGAGCACACATGACATATCTAAATTAGTCAACTAAGTCTGACAAGAAGCATATATATAAAACAACTTACATTAGTCATATTAAACACCCACAGATCAACTTGACACATGAATCTATCTAAAAATGAATCTTCCCAAGTCAAACTGATACCAAGAAATGATTGTTTAAGAGAATCATATTTCACAAATTAGATTTCTATAAATGTAAAGGTGTGATTATTTTAGCTCATTTACTCTTATTTACATTAAATTTATTATTTTGTTGATAAAATTGAACTATGTTCTTGATATTGACACTCGAGTACATATGATGTTTTTAATTTATTGTTATATATACTTAGATCTATTCATTAGTGTGATTTTTAATCCTAGTATTGTTTTGTCTAAAACTATGATTAGGGTAAACACCTAGGTGTGGTAGATATAAATTGAATCCATATCATATTATTATATTAATTCAACTGCATGTATATAATATGAATCCATATCTTCTTACTACATCAACTCCAACTCCAACAACCACCTTTGATTGTATCATAATCTCCTAACATTCTGCTCAAATATCATGCATTGAAATAACCATGAACAATACATGTATGAATTCTCAGAGAACCTCCCTTGGAATTAATTTTAATGTTATTAAAAGCTTACTATAATGTAAATTGATAGGATGATATATGCATTTATATTTTTTACCATAGTATAAAAAAATTAAATGTAGATATTTTAGCATTTACAATGATTATGATTTCTTTTTCAATTAAAAAATATTTTTAATTTTTTTTTTTTGTGATTTTTATATAATGCACACCTTTATATTGGATGATGTATTGAAATTATACCCTCATTTAATTTAAAAATTAAAAATTAAATATTTTCATTTTGTTTAGAAATACAATATACTCTTCACGTACTAATACAAAAATATTTTTAAATGTTCAATGACACCTTCAAAACATAAAAATAAATGCATCAAAAATTTAAAAAACTTATAAAGACAAAACAAAATATTCATATTGAAGTAAGATTTAGAAATAATAATAATAATATTTTTTTATTTTTAATAATGTTTAGAATATCAAGGTTGATTTTTAATTATAGATAAATTTTTATGTAAATTTTAATATAAATTATATAAAATATAAAAACTTATTTTTATTATAATTATGTAATAAAATATAAATACCAAATTCATTTCATTTTTTTTATTTCATTGTTTGAAATTCAAATATTTTGAAATATTTATATATAGTTTAATAGGTGATTTAGGTTGTGGAGTAGTGGTTTTATAAGTTATTTATCATCTTTTTAAACTATTTACTATATATGTTGTAATAAATCCCCTTTCTCTTTTATTTTTATCTTTTTTGATGTTGATAATAAAATTGGACTTTTATAATTCCTATTTATATTTTCTCAAAAGGAGGAGAAAATAGGGTGGTGAATTATTTAAAAAGGATATATGTTTATTTGGGTAATAAAATATTAATTTTAAAAACTAATGATATTAATTAAAATTATTTTAAAAATATTAATTATACATTTATTTGTAAATTATATATATTGATAAATTAAATTACATATTAATTGATAAATTTATAAACAAAGTATTTGGGAACATTTTTAGAGAAAAAATATTATTAAATTAGACATCCAATCTCTTCATGATTACGAACAATGCATATAAGATCATAAATATTCACTATTATCTAAGAAAATGTTAAGGTCTAAGTTGAATTTGGTTCTAGAAAAGGAAGAAATATTTGTAGAAACAAGTCTAGAGAGTTAGTTGAAGGAAGGTGATCACAAATGAATGTTTTTCACCAATCAACTCTGGATATTAGTAATTCAAATAGGTCTTATAAATTAAAAATAGGGAATGGATAATTTACATAATATTCTCCCTAAAGGATGTTCTACCTTATCATGAATTGGAACAATATGAATTTTAGAAATTTATTTCGAGAATCATTGATGATAATGAGAATGTTGATTTAATGAGGCGTTTCTCAGAAAAGAAGATTTGGACATCATTTTGGAGTATGAAAATCAAAAAATTATTGGGTTTTGATGGATTTCCTCTTATATATTTTAGTAATTTCTAAAATATCATGAAAGATGATATTCTCAAGTTAGCTAATGAATCAAGATCCTCTTGGAAAGTTCTAAAATATTTTTATTTCACCTTTATTATATTGATTGAAAATAAGGATAACATTGACTCTATGGAAATTTTAAGGCCTATATCCTTATGTAATACCATTTACAAAATATTATAAAAGGCTATGAATAACCCTCTTCAATCTATCCTTCCTCTTATTATTTATAATCTGCAAGGGTTTTTGTTCAAAATAGATAAATCTTAGAGTGAGTTGTGATTATGCATGAGTTGATCAACTCAGCAAATCTTTAAAAAATAATATACTATGATAATCAAACTTGACATAAGTAAAGCTTATGATATGGTTAAATAGAATTTTCTCTTAAACATATTTAAATTATTTGGCTTATCTAATGAATGGTGTGACTAATTGAAATCTTATGTTACTTCTCCAATGTTTTCATTCCTTGTTAATTAAATGTTGGCTAGCTTCTTTGAATTTTTAAGAGAGTTTAGACAAGGATACCCTATTTCCTCATATATATTTATCGTCATGGTGGAGGCATTGGGAAGATCTATCTCAAAGGTAAAATTATTGAATATTATTAGTGGTCTATGTACCATAGAGAACATAAAAAATTTCCATGTGCAGTTTATGTATGACACAATTTTGGTGAATGCATATGTACTCCATGAAACTATAATTTTCAAGAATGTCCTTGTCTAATACCACCAAACATTAGGTCAGGTTGGTAAGAAAATGAAATTTATAATCATCTTTCTCCATACTTTCTTTTATAGATAAAAAAACATTAAGGAAATTCTTGGCTTCTCTATTGGGTCCCTCCCTAACAAGTATTTAGGTGTTACCATTTTTTATGGTTTATTTAATAAGGAATTATAGGAAATCATGTACACAATGTTTTATAAAAAAATGGAAACTTAGAAAGTTATGTGGCTATCATGGGTTTGTAAAATTTAGCTTACTCAAGTTGTCCTTCAAGCTATCCTGATTTATATTATGTCAATCTTTGAAGATCAAAAAAGTGTTAATAGTTAATATTATGAACAATTTTATTTGAAATTACCTTGATGAGACTAATAAAATCACCTTAATATAATGGTAATAAGTCTGCTTACCCAAATATAAAGGAGGTGCATGGATCAAATACTTGATTTTGATGAATTAAGCCAAAATTCTCTAGATAATATAATTATATAATGGGGAAATGGAGTATTGTGTTGTGCATAAAGTGATTCAATAATGTGGATAATCATGTTCATATTTTTATAACCAACATTGGATCAAAGGGTCTTGTGTTTGGGATTTTCTTTGTGAATGTGGACACTTAATTTTAAACTCCATTTTTTATGAATTTAGAAATGGAAGTTATGTCAAATTTTGGAATAATGTTTGGTCTAATGTGGGACCCCTATGCAATCACCCTTATTTAAACCTTCTCAAGGATTAATTTTCTAATTTATGGGGAGCTTTAACCAATTATATCTAGGATGAAATCCAATGTGAATGGGGCATTCAACAGTAGTAAAAAACCCTAGTTTTAAAGGTAACCTCTTGTCCTTTTAATCTATTAATTTCATTTAGAAAAATTATTTACTCACATCATCTTAGTAGTTATATGGAGAATGATATAGTTAAGTGGAATGGTGACACTTATGGAAACTATACTATGAAATAGGTTATCATAAGTTAACTTCTCTTCTCAATCCAATGATGTGGATTTTTGGGATAGATTATAAAGGATAGGTTCCATGGGACTTTAATTTGTGTACTATGAAGGGAGAATTCTCAAAATCCAAACCATGTTTTTCTTCATCATAATTTTTCTTGGAAAATTTGGTCATGGTTTTTTCATAAGATGAATATTCTCTTGGTGGAAACAAGCTTAATTCACAAGTGATTATAATGTAGATATAGGAAGGGGAATCAGACTAGATACCTATGGGTGATGGCTCCTTATTTGATTATTTTGAGTACATGGAAAAGAAATAAATA